>PUHP01000369.1:3707-15204 GCA_006783085.1 Colletotrichum shisoi
CCCCCCCCCCCCCCCCCCATTTGTGACGAAACGTTGACGTTGGGTGCGGCGAGGTTTGTCAACTGCTTGGATGGGACTGGACTTGGCGACGAGACCCCCGGATCGTCAATAATGTCCAGACAGGAAATGGCGACTTCGATCTCGTCGGCTTCGAGGGAATACACTATAGGAGTTTGGCGTCGTTGTAGTCAACGTTGAGGAGGTTGCAGAGCAGAGCTGGGCCTTATAGTATCTTCTGGCTCAATCTCCAGGCCGACTCCCCAATCATTTTGCCAGGAATCACGCGTTGGGCGATTTCCCGAAAATTATGGCATCAGAGGGGGGGGGGGCTCTTCAGTTGCAGACAGAGGTGTGGCGACACGTCCGAATGGTCTTTGGTGCCATGAGGCGGCTGGATTGGGCCCTTCATGTTACTCACTCGCCTAATTTGTTCTTACCCACAAAGCATCAGGCGCATGTCCAGACTTTCCACGGTTAGGTTGCACATTTGCACACCTGTATCACAGACACAGCAATCTGCACATGCCATGGCATGGGGTACACCGTATTCCTGATAAATGCTGTCCGCGAATGACCCCTCTTGGGAGGTCTGGTATAGTTACACCGCGGGTCGATACGATAAAACATGAACAAAAACAACCTTGTGACAATCTCCCGAGTGGCATCAAAACCGGAGCCTCACTGTTGTCCAACAGCCCAATGTATGAGAAACCGAAAAAAACTACATGCGCGAGCCCACTCACATGCATCACCTTGCAATCCCCAAGCCGTTGTCACCCGCCTAACTCTGAATGCCTTCCCAGGTAATCTGATCTGTGATGTCCCTGACACCCAATCCTGTAATGCTGAACACGGTCATGTCGAGCTCTTTTTCCGACATCTCCTGTCCGACCTGCTTCTGGCCCTCCAATACATCGTAAAGTGCGTATATCTGGGCACTCTTGACCTCCCGCGCATTCATGTTGGCGTCAATGTTGACCTTGAGCTGCTTGCGCTTCGACTCTGCAAGCGCGGGGTTGTGTCTGTCGTACCGGGCCTGCATCTTCGCATGCTCCATCCTCATGTGTTCCAACTCGTCCTCAAGCCCCTTGATGACCTTAGCCAGGGCGTTGCCTGGAGGCTGAGATGGCCGCATGGTGGCGTCCTCGGACGAGATGCCCAACTGCTCATACTGGTCTGAAGGGGCAATAGGTTTGGAGATCTTCACCCGCTTCTTGCCCTCGGCGAGCTCGGCGGCGGTGACCGTTCCCCGGTGGGCCTTGATCCGGGTGCACACAATGCAGTTCTTACAGCTGTGTCCAGCCAAGCTGTCAAGCACACGTCGCGCGTCTGGGGATAGAGCGGGACAGTTGCCCTTCATTTCCGCCGTCGTGTTCTCCAGTCCGCCTTGAGTAATCAAGTCAATCGTGACCGACTTATCCTGGGAGGACTTGACGGCAGACTTGGACGGCGTCCTCTGGCTTTGGCTGCTTAAGTTGCGAGTGGTGTTGGTTGTCTCTTGCCGGACAGTACGAGACTCCTTCTTGCTCTTCGTCCTCATGTCGATCACCATGGAGTGCGTCTGGGTGTTCTCTTGCGACTGTATAGTGCCGTCGTTTTCGACCTGGAAGGGATCGAGATCGGGAGCGGCATTGCTCTTGTGAGGGTTCTTGGATGACGCAGGCGAGGAGACGCTCCTCTTGCTACCCTTATTGGCGGTATTAGAGGCCTTGGTGCTCTTCGACTTGGACGATGCTGCCGACCGCTCGGGTAGGGAGAATGACACCTTTTGCTGGCTGTTGGAGTCTTGGGGACGAGAAGTCGAGGCCCGTCTCTTGGAAGGAGGCTCGACTGCTACGGAGCTCTGCTGTGTCTGGAAAGTGTTGTCAATCTCATTGGCACTGCGATCCGTTTGCTCCGTTGTGTCTTGGATCTCGATCGCTTTCTTGCCCGGCGTTGCGGGCTTCCGGACCTTCTTTCCTTCGATGGGAGCGTCAACAACCTCTGAGTTCTGAGTGCTATCGATGGTGATATCCGGAACGAAGAACGCTGACGTCATGTTCTCTTCCGTCTCATCGCCATCGTCCATCTCCTTGTCGAGGCGCATCGAGAAGTCTTCCGTCTTTCCGAGAGGGCGGCAATGGTCGAGTTGTTGCTTGAGGAACTCAATCTCCTCCTTCAGGTGCATGTTCTCGTCATGAAGATCGTGGATGCTCCGCTCGAACCCCGAGTTTTCACGACGAAGGATCTTGTTCTCGTTGAAGTACTTTTCGTTGTGCCGAACGAGGCTATCGTTGTCCTCCTTGAGAGTAGACTTCTCCTGCTCCATCGTATGCAGTTCAACCTGCAACGCCTCGACTTCGTCGCGGGCAGCCTCAAGGTCTTCCTTGGCGTTGGCGGTACTTTGTCGGAGCTCTTCGTTCTCGGACATGAGCGACCGTGCATTCGCGCGTAGAGACCTATTTTCGCTGATGAGAGACTCTTGCTCGCGGCGCAACGAGTTGTTGTCGGTTCGCAAAGACTCGAGTTCTTGCTGCAAGGTTTCTTGCTCCTGGCGGAGGGCCTCATTGTCTGCCTGGACGGACTTGTTGTCGATATTTCGAATGGAGTTGGTTTTCTTTTCGTGGCGGAACACGTCTCGCTGGTTGGTCATCTCCAAGGTAGCGTTCAGCTTCTCTTGGGTCTCGTGGAGTTCCCTTCCTTGGACATCGAGTTTATCCATGAGATCGCCAATCTCTACGCACGCATCTTGCAGCTTTTTCAGAGCTCGGTCTCGCTCGAGGGAAATTGTGTCGTTCTCAATTTCGTTGGCGCCAAGACGGGTGGTGACATGATCTAAACGTGACTGCAGCGATGCGACGTGCGACTCCAGTTCTGTTATTCGTTAGATTGATACTAAATCAACGGGATGGGCCACTTACTCAGCTTCTCTGTCTGGAACCGCTCCTCGCTGGCCGATTCGGGATCCGAGGCTGTTCGGGAGCCAATAGCACTGTCGATAGACTTGCGGCCCTTGAGTCGCTTGAGTTCCTTTTGCAGGTGGTCCACTTGATGTTCAAGTTCGACTGCGTGCTGCTGCACCAAGTCGTCGTGCTCCTGGAGGTTGAGTATCTCGTCCCTGATCATATCCATGGACACAAATATCCTTTCCTCATCATCGGGGATGGCCAGGCCGTCGACCTCGGCATGATCGTTGGGGGGCTGGGTATCGATGCGGTCTCGCACTTGACCGTTCTTGACAAAGACGGGAATACCGTTCTTCACCGCGCCGTTGAAACGCAAATTGCCAGAGATGAAGTCGTTAAGGTGAGAAATGTCGGGCATGAAGAAGGAGCGAGAAGTGGCACCATTCTGAGCTGGGCTATCGGTTGTCACTGGGGACGGGAAGGTGCTCCGGATGGTGTTGAAGGTGACTGGAGTAGGGTTGTTCGTCGGTGGATTCTCGACGGGCGCTGGCTTGGGAGTAGCGTGGGTTGGGGGTGCCAGGAAGTCTGATTTCCGTCGGTCAGCCTTTGCGGCCTGCGAAGAACGCCTTGCTGACTTGTAGTTGCCCGAGGTTGTCCGAGCGTGTCCTCTAGCCAAAGGACTTCGGTTCATCTGCTGCTGAGGGTTGAACTTGAAGCTGTCGGCATTGATATCGAACCGAAAGGGCGACTTGGACATGTTGGCAGACATGTCGGACTCGTTGTCCTCTACTCGGGGTTGCATTTCGGCACGCGTCCGCTTAGAACCCTGCCAGGTCATCTCGGTCGAGTCGTCGACCATGTTGAAAAGGTACTTCTGGACAATGGCCTTGCGAGAGACGGCGTCCTTGTGACGCAAGGAGCCTGAAGGCCTAGGGGCGGGGTGGTTCTGCTTCATGTCGGCGGTGGCGGCCTTGGGCTTGCTATAAAATTCGGGCCACTTGCGGTGGGCAGCCTCCAGGTCTACTTGGATCTTGCCGCCGGCGGGACCAACGATGCGAGCAATGTCTTCGTTGAGCCTGCGCGTAGATTCGCCGTCTGGTTCAGAGAAGCCGGAGGTCATTGTCGGGCTGACGGTACCGTGGGAGCCGGTCGAGGAAGGCGGGGAGTTGAATGGGTTGTCGCGGTTTGCGTTCATTTCTCGAAGAATACGAGAGCGATAGCGATTGTGTGCTGCGTCGGCTTCCATGACTGCCGTTGGACGCGTCGGGTGCGGTTTCTTAGGCAGGAGTCGATGAGGAAAAAAGAATCACGATGGGGGCGCAATAGCTGAAGGCGACGCGTCGAATAGCCCGAGTACAGAGACAATCCAAATGTAATGCTGAAAAGAAGCAATACCGAGCAAAAGAGAAAGCTGCTCAAGGCATAGAAGCGAGCACAATGGCTTGACAGAGGTCAAGAGCTCTGATGTAAAGTTGAGAGCTCGCGGGCAAGTGATGGAGTAGGAGGAAACGTGCAATGTGAATGAGCAGGGATCGGTTTGTTTACTTTCAGAGCTGCAGGCGTAAACAACCGGCGATTGGCTGTGGGCGCCAGTGCCTGTTAGTGGGGCAGCCCTGCTCTTTCGTACCTAGGCCGGCTCAGTCAGTGAGCGTCCTGGCCTCCTAGCGAATCACAAACAATCAACCGACCGCTTGAGATGGGAAACGCGTGCTGGTTGGACCCAGACCCATGCGAGACAAAGGAACGCGCTGTGTTGTTCAAAGGAAACTAGACTTGGAGAGGCTGGGATACGGTGTAACAGATATCCCTCCACGCCCTTTGGCTCTCTCACGTCTTCCGTATTCTTTGCGCGTCTGTTTTATTTCTCCAAGCCAACGATTGACTTCCAATCTCGAATCGTTTTTGTGGAGAAACTATGTCGTCTCTGGCCGGCCTGCACAGGGCACTCAAGGTACGGTACCGTGGATACCTTACGTCAGCCCGGCTCGGTCAGTCTCGGTGAAAATCACTTTACACCTTGTCCGGCGAAACATTGAATAGGACACCAGGTGGACGGACACACTCCGTTGCTCACTTTCTATCCGTACAGCAAAAGCATCCACAAACGGTAGTGAGACATGACAGCATGCAAGCACGGTTGAGCAGTAGCGCGGCTAGACGCAACTTCAAGAGGTCGACTCAGCACGTTTCACCCTTGCAAATGCATTCCCCGGTCCGCACCAGTACGGTCACTCTTTAACGGCCTCCCGAGACACGTCCGCCTGTTCCTTAGTCAGGAAAACTGATCTTTTGACACTGAAAAACACCCGTCTTCAAGAAACTCGGGGAGGCACGAGGGCCACCCTTGGCCAAGTTCGTGAGCACATACATAAACACGAGTCGCTAGATCCACCCACTCCTCGGCAGGCTTCGGCGGGTGGTCACGCCGCCTGCGCGCTGTGCCATCGTGGGCATCCTTTTACCATGTACATGGCCAGAGAGGCTGGCTATCGGTGGAATGGTTCATACGCCTTTGGGCCTGGCGGGGCTGCACCGTACCAAAAGAGAAAACCGCCAGCTTGTCTTCCTTCCTAAGTTATGAATAGAGGGTTCTCCAGATGCACGCCAACGACAGCGAAGGGGCACATTTACGCCCATCATGTTTCTTGAGCCGTTGGACCGCATCAGGCGATTGCTCGCAGTGACAGGTTGACATAGCGCAGGGTCTTGGCGCCCCCAGAATGTGCCCCGCATGAACACAAACAGGACCCTAGGACAGCATCTCTAGCGAGACAGACCCAAGGAGACCGGCCACCCACCACTTTGAGTCTGTGACCAATTCACTGACCACTGACCTCTCTGGCTGCGCCATTCTGTGACCACTTTGAGGGGGGGTCCATTTGCTTCGTGCAGGTGGATCTCGCTGTGCGAAGGTGGGCTTGGCCTGGCCTCACCATCGCCCCGTCCATCGGCCATCCATCGTCGAACGAGCACTGCGGCGTCCTTCGCTTCCCAGCTTGTCCTTGAACGGCTCCCCTCCGCCCTTGACCATCGCCTGCTGCACCGTCGCTCCCATCGTCGTTTGTTGCACACCACTTGATTCAGCCTGCTCGTCCATTTTACTTCCCTTCGTCCGCCCATCCTTGTTTGGCCGACTACGAAATCCTTCTGAACATGGCAGAGCGCTGCTGTACATGAGCGGCCTTCTCGAGAGCTTGTTGCTCGATTATTTCCCCTCCAAACCAGAAACCTCGCTGTGGTATCGACGCCACCACCATGACACGAACATCTTTCCGACTACCAGAGGCATGCCTTTCGGCGCTTGCTCTGGCATCTTGCGTCGCAGCACTCGTTGCGACGCCTTCTCCGAACGCGCCCACGGCCTTCTGCTCCCTCTTCTACCCCGAAGCCCAGCCGCCGACCGATTGCGAACCGAAGCAGCCCACGACCTTTTTGGCAGCCCCGCAAGCAGCAAGAAAGCCTTCTGCTGATACATCCAAGACCAAAGACGAGCCGCTCGAGGCCGCTTTTGAGGCCCTGACGGTTATGCAGCATGGTTTCTTCATGTCGGACCAAGGGACATGGCCCGAAGCCATTGACTGGACCGCCGCCGTCATGGAGACGATGCTGTCTGGCACCTTAACCTCGCTTTCGCAGGCCTTGGCCGTGCTTGATTTCGGGGGCGCGAGTGACAAGGGCGCGAAGAGAAACTTGATTGACACTTTCTTCACCCAGCTTGTGGCCTCATATTTTGGCCAAGACGATGTCGCAATCCGGCACCAGGTACGTAGTTTCTGCTTCTCGTCACGACAGCACACGGCGCATTCTAACAATTGCGCAGGCATTTGACGACATTCTCTGGGTTGTCCTCGGCTGGATCGATGCTATCAAGTTCGTCGATATCCACTCCGGACTGTTCTACCCTCGGGAGGGGCTCAACGAGAGCGCAACTCCGGGCCTCGGAGACGCATTGGCCAACGGCCCCTGGCATGGGCAGTACTGGGTCCCTTCTTTTGCTCACCGAGCCCGCGTCTTCTGGGATCTCGGCTCAAAGGGATGGGACACACGTCTCTGCGGCGGTGGCATGAATTGGAACCCGAGATTGGAACCGTACAAGAACGCCATCACCAACGAGCTATGGATCGCCGCCTCGATCTCCATGTATCTCTGGTTCCCCGGCGACAACAACACCACCCCATGGATCAACAGCGCAAGCGGCGTGAAAGCTACCCGAGAGCCCAAGTATCTTGCCGCCGCCATTGAGGGCTACAGGTGGATCACCGAAGTCAACATGACAAACGATGCAGGCCTCTACGTTGATGGATATCACGTGGACAGGTCGAAGCAGGGCAACACTCGATGTGACCTTCGCAGTGAAGCTGTCTTTACCTATAACCAGGGTGTGCTTCTTACCGGCCAGCGTGGTCTCTTCACCGCAACGGGCAGCGCATCATATCTCGAAGACGGGCACAGACTGATCCAGGCGGTCATCAAGGCTTCGGGCTGGGGTTTGAAGCTTGACCGGCCGGTCGACGACCTTTCGGACCTTCCCCCAGGCTACTTACCGCCCTGGCGAGGGTTGGGCCGTGGAGGCATTATAGAGGACTCGTGCGACGCCAGCGCCACCTGCTCGCAGGATGGACAGACTTTCAAGGGTATTTTCTTCCACCATTTCGTCACGTTCTGCCAGCCAATCGACCCAGCCGTCATTGAGCCTGGCATGACTGTCAACGCTGAGGCGTACGATCAGGTCAAGACTGCTCACGCATCGGCCTGTCAGGCCTATCTGGGTTGGGTCCAGCACAACGCCAAGTCGGCTTTGTTGACTAGGGACCAAGAAGGCCGATTCGGCGCTTGGTGGGGAGCGGGGGTATTCCAGGAAGCATTGCCGACGATGGAGACAGACGGCATTCCCCACAATGCGCCAAATGTGACCGACTACCGCAACTACGGCCTTCCGCACGACGGCGTATGGGCTGACGGCAACCCCGACAAGGTGTGGGCCCCGAACGGCAAGGCACGCAAGGATCAGACAAGGAGCTATGTGTTGGTCGGTGGTCGGGAACAGTCCAGACAGCATGTCCTCGGTGACTTGAGCAGACAGGGACCGCGCGAAAAAGAAACTGACGGAAACGGAAACGGCTTCGAACAGCGAGTGAGGACGGCGGCGGCGACGGTGACAAGAGGCGATCCAAACGACCGCGGACGGGGTAGAACACCGGAGACGCAAAACGGCGGCATGGCCCTGATGCGGGCTTGGTGGGAACTCATAGCCGCCTCAAATGGAACGTTTGTGAAGCAGCAGTAGCAGCAGCAGTAGCAGCAGCACGCGAAACGAGGATAGACGCATGACGTTATGTCGTTTGATTAGTTGCTTCTTTTTGAGTACATGAGTATAAACGAGCCTCCCTCGCAAGTGCCCCAACGCACGAATAGCATAGCCGCCGGACGGTTACGACGGGCTCACGTTTCCATATCCAAAGCCTTATTCATGTTTCCTTCGCATCCATATATCGCTAGCCTTCGTGGGTTGTCCCAGACGCGCTCATCATTGGTTCGGTCGGAGTTGCCGGCTCCAGCAAAGCACTTCCCCCAACCCTCCTACACCAGATGCATTGTCCGCGCGCGGGCGACGCTACTCGTTCCCACGCCGCCCCCCGGTGCTTTGCTGATTGCTGATTGATTGGGCAGCCGGCCGAGTACGATTCGGTTGCGAATGGAGGGACTGGCAAGTGGGCGTGGCTTGCTCAGCCCTCGTGCGTCCTGGCGGACCTCGCCGCTTCGTCGTTTGAGGCCTGGAGGGGGGGGGACCAATGATTTCGCCAGCTGTTTCGAGGTGGGCTGAATGGCAACTTGGGCAGATCCGGCACGTCAGTGCCGGGGACGCCCCACATGGCCTGCCGTGGCTTGGCGGTCGCTCGACGGCTTGCGCCGCGCCCACTTCGAATGGGCTTCCCGATTGGGAAGCTTAGTGCTTTGAGGGCGGCATGTTTTTGGGTAGGTAGGTATGGTGGACTCGTGGGAGGATCCTGTAGCGAGCAGCCCGTGAAAGTACGCCAGGCACACGTGGATATAAAGTAGGGGAGGTGTCCTGATGAGAGAAGGGACATTTGGATCTGGGTCGTATGGGAAAGCATTCATCATCAAGCAAACGCTCCAGGTTTTAGAGAGCCGGGGACTTATAGAACAAACAGCAATCTACTGTACAGCCAAACAAAAACGGAAGAAACCCTCCCCCGTCTGGGACTCCCCTTCAACGCTCCCTCCCACCTCACATACCCGTCCAACGTTCCATCCATCATGGGCCTCATCGCCGGTCTCGTCTCGACGATAGTCCACGTCGCCGCCGGCCGCAACCCCTACGGCCACAACCACAACCAGACCCATCATGAGAACAACACCACCACGGGCTGCAGCGCCGGGCCCAACGACCAGCCCTGCGGCATCTGCGCCGTCGCGCTTCCCTTCTTGAAAGGCCGGCAGATGAAGCTCGAGAGGAAGGCCATGAGGCACGAGCGTAGGGCCGTCCGGCACGCCATCAAGGCGCAGCGGTTCGCTGGGGGCCGGGGCACGGGTTACGCTGCCGCGTATGTGGTTGCTGGGCCGTACCATAACCAGCAGCAGCAGCAGCAGCAGCAGCAGCAACACCAGGGAATTTCACGCAGCGGGGTGGTAGGGGACAGGCAGGAGGAGGGCGTCGAGGAATTGCACGGGCACCGGGGGGCTTCGACGGGCGGGGACTTGCCGCCTCCTGCTTACAAGGAGGGGGGGTCTGCGGCGGCGGGTGCCAGGCGAAGTGTTGAGGGTTTGGCAGGGGACGAAAAGCACGCCGACAAAGCCTGAGGCGGAGCGAACTGCTATGAGACATGATCCGGTTCTCTTTGTTCACATAGGCCGAGCGAGTATGGCGTTAGGTAGACGGTCTTAGTACCGCCCTTTTTGGTTCATTTCACCTTTAATGTTTTCCACCCTGGTCTTTTCTAATCCTCAGATGCCCAGATGCTGTCCTGATGCTGATGTACAACGAGGGGCCCTTCCCAAACCGCTGCTTCCGTGTGGACCCCTCGAAATTTTTGGTGTTGATCGAAAAGCCAAGCTTCTTTCCTCGGAACCCGATGAACCTTCCTCTAAGACCCGTCCCTCGTCACATACGTTAAAATAGTATGTGCCTCTCTGATGTGCGCAACATGTCATCAGCATGACCTTTACCGCTGGCCAGAGAGACGGCGGCTCTGGACCTCGCTAAGGGCCTTGGTGCCGCTGAAGAAGATGGCAGTCGCAACAATAGCCACGACGGGCAGGGTCTGGAAGAGGTTCCAGCTGGAGTAATACAGGAAAAAGACGCCCTCCATGGCGACTATGGAGCCGAAGAAGGTAACGTGGGAGAGAGGTGCCGCGGAGAGAGCCTTTTGGAGGTGGTTGAAGTTGGCGCCAAGGTTGAGCCACTGTGGAATGGGAGCGAAGTCAGTCAATTGCTCCTGTCGAGAAGCCGCATCGTTTCCAGATGTACGAATAAGGTATACTTACGCCGATGAGGAGCACGGGGATCGTGGCGAGGACGGCAATGACAAAAGCAAGCGAGATGATCTTGGGTGGGCTCTTGTCACCCTCCTTGAAGACGTGGTGGATCTCGGGTTGCTTGCCGTAGCGGACGGGAGGCTCGTAGGCTGGGGCGGGGGCACTGGCTTCGCGCTTGACAGCGACGTCGAATAGGGTCGTCTCGAGAGCCTTGGAGGAGCCGAATGAGCCGATGACGATGCTGGCCTTGAGGGGCTCGGTAGCCAGGAGGAGCTGGATCGGGAGGTCCTTCTGGGACTGTGGTAACCGAGTTAGCTGCGCAGTCATTGTTGCGTTGGGGACAATTGAACAGGTAACGCACAATATCGACAACACCACGACCGGTGTCCTTGATCTCCAGAGGGAAGGGGGCCTCGAGGCCGGTTGTGGGCTCCTTGAGGATCAGGAAGGCCTGGTGCGGGCGCTTAGCTTTGTCGCCCTCCTTGGCCGTCAGGATGACCTTGAGGCTGTCCTTGGCCTCCAGAGAGAGGGCCTTCCTGAGAGGAGCAGTCGGGCTCAGCCTGTCGATCGCGCCGTGTCAGCAATCGGTCCATTTAATCGTATGTTTCCGAGATTCCCAATCCCCGAGACGAAGCTCCGGGAAGTCGTGCGGGCGGACAGCGACAGGCTACTCACTTCTCCTTGGTGGCATCTTTGCCCTTTCCAGAAATCGAGACAGTGGCACTGTCGAATCCCCATGATGAAGCGGCCTGCACGGCACCAGCCGCAAACAGCGCGAGTGCGGGTGTCAAGGAGTGGAGGAATCGCATGGTTGCTGAGGTTCTTGTCTTTGGCAGCTTTGGGTAGCTGGACTGGAGCTTCACGATCTGTTGTTAACACTTATGGACAGCTTTCGTGTCCATTAGGAACTACCGATAGACGCACGGACCATAACTAGCGGGACCACGGGGACTGTGATTGGGTTCAATTGCACGGCCTGTCGCACAGTACACATTTCGGCCCACTCTAGGATGAATGAGAGGCAGTGAGACGAACGAACAATGGGGGGGGGATATTCAAGGCGCAAGTACGGTTAGGGTAAGCTTGGATGGGTTCATTGGCGGATCGGCCGACTA
>PUHP01000369.1:15249-28380 GCA_006783085.1 Colletotrichum shisoi
TATACATTAAGGCTAATAAATTAAGGATTGGGGGGGTGGGGATCCGAGTCTTTGAGAGCAGCTTGTTCATTGTGTCGGAATTGATGCATCAGTGTAAGCACTTGGTCTAAACGGGAAGCTAAAGTTTGCATAGCAACTATTTACTCCATTCCTAGATGCAGTCATTTCTATTTTCATTTCCATCCTTAGCTCCAAGACCTAGTTCAGTTGAATAGCAACATCCAGCCCAAGTGGACTGAAGAAGAGCAGGAGCGAGTACGATGAAAGCTGAGTTAATTGTCGAACATTTGTCTACGTAAACTGCCAGGACATCGGTATCGGGTAGTGGGGCAAAATCACGTTGGGTTTCTCTCCTGCATCCGTGTGAGAGCTTCGACAAATGTGAGCATGTCGCGAAACTGCCATGCTGTCTATAAATCTTCTTGTCTAAATGAGGCCGATGGATGAGCTATAGTTCGTCCCTGAAATCACTCGGTCCATCGGCGGCCTCGCTCTCTGCTCTTCTGGGCAGATGCTCGTCCAGCTCCATCCATTCCGCCGTAAATACAGTCAGGAGGCGCGCCCAGTCCCTCACCGTAGGCAGGTCAAGGTGCTTGGCGTCGTCCTCGATCTTATGCCATACATCGGGGAAAGGCGTCGGGATGATGTGTAAGATTTCGACGCCGCGCTCCATGAAGGGCACATGGTCGTCCAAGACATACCCTCCGCTAAAGCCCACCTTGGCCTTCTTCCTGTCCGTCAGGAAAGGGTGCTTCGGCTTGGTCTCGAGAACGCCGAGTTCACGCATGCGATGCTCGATCTTTGCCAATTTCTTATATGCCCAGTGAGTCGACGGAAAATACGACGGTATCCGCGGGTTAGGGGCGCCGAGGAGATCGATGAGGAGGAAGAGGCTGATGGAAGAGAGCGGCGACTTATACAAAGCATCCGGGTGAACGATATCCTCCCAGCTCTTGGCCAGGGCCCTGCGATTGTTAGCCGTAAGGACCGTTCCGATCTTTGAGGGCTGCCAACGTACCTAGCTCCGTAGAGCGAATCCGTCTCGGTCCACGACACCCATGCCTCCTCGCCATCAAGCAGGATAATCTGGACGCCCTTCTCCTCGTCGAGCCCGTTGCCGGCGTCGCCAGACGCCTCCATGGCCTTCCACTTCTTCACCAGCGCATCCTCGATGCTCCTCGCCGCGTGCAGCAGCATCGCACACGGCGCCGCACTGTCAATCGCGCCGATGAACCCTTCCGGGTGGTTCAGGCTGTCATAGTGCGCAACGAGCGTCAGGTACTCGACGTCTCCTCCCTTGGCCCACGGCGGGTCGCGGCGGAAGATGAGGTTCGTGAAGGGTATGTCCTTGTCGCCGGTCGCGGGCGTCTTGGAGGTGGAATTGTGCCACTCAATGATCCACTCGGGCAGGTTGGCGCGGAAGAAGTCGACAAAGTGCTGCTGCACCTTGGCGGAGCCCGGGGTGCCGGGGACGCGGGGGATCAGGATGGGCGCTAGCAGCGAGCCCGTGTTGATGTCGAAGCTGTCGCCGCCCGAGGGGATCGCGCGCAGGGCTTCGTCGCCGAGCTCGGCGTAGGCGGTCGCTGGGGTGAAGAGCGAGCAGAGGACTATGAGGATCGACCCTACGAGGGGTAGCTTCGGCAGGGAGGTCAACAGACCCATTTCGACGGCGACCAGGTCAGACACAACGGGTTCATGCTGCTCAGGGCGTGGTATTAAGTTGAGGGCGGGCCTCCAGCGCTCTACGGCTTCTTCTGAGCGAAAGTGTTAGATTCCGACAGCCATATTGGCGAGAGGGGGGAGAGGGGGGAGAGGGGGAAAAGGTGTTCAGTCGATGACCTGGAGCACAATGCGACTCGGGTCCCATGAGACCCCGCCGGGTGGTCGGGGCATGGAGTGATCGAGGTGGAAATATGCCGAAGGCGGATCCACCCACGGAGCAAGATCCGCCGTTCCGGGCGCCCTGGCACTCGCGCTACTTATGGGAACAATTCTGGGTCGTGGATTTCATCTTGCAACAACTTACATGACAACGACACGCTCGGGCCACTGTCGGCCCAGATGCCATCTTCCATCATCCTTCAAAGGTCTGACATTCCTGAACTGGACACAGGTAGTCAGCATGCCGAGCGAATCAGAGAAGGCTAATTCTTGTGCCGAAATTGACAGTCTAGGTATGTCCAGTGGCTGAACTGCATCGCCTATCCCCGATGGGCGGTCGACCCCCTTGTTACCCTTCGGCGTTAACATTTGGCCACTTCATCACCGCTGACGAGAACGTCTTTCGATGATCAACAAAACCCCGCCGTTTCTATTCGCAATTGTCGATCGTCGAGACATGGAATTAACAACTATAAATCCGCGTCGTACGGGTGAATTACAGTGCTGGTACACCAGATGCTATTGCCGAGTGGCTTGGATGGCGGGCATTCCCTATGGATCTGACACGCAGAAGTCTGCCGCAAGTGTTGATACTCAGGTGTTGGGGACCTCTGAAATGTGCTCTATATAAGATGTGCTCTCCTTCCAGATGAGGGTGTAATCTCACCACCACACTCATCCCATCCTCGCATCAAGACGCATACGTCTCCTATCCACTTTCAGTCCTCGTATTCAAGCTTTAGTAAAAACCTCGACTTCGTCCCAAACGAGACACAATGGACTCACCAGTCTGGTTCATCACGGGCGCCTCCTCAGGTTTCGGCCTCGCCATCGCCAAAGAAGCCCTTTCCCGCGGCCATCGCGTCATCGCCACAGCCCGCAACCCATCCAACCTCTCCGACCTCGTCTCTGCCGGAGCTGACCTCCTGCCCCTGGACGTCACCGCCGACGAGGCCATAGTCACAGAGACGGTAAACAAGGCCTTCGCCCTCCACGGCAAGGTCACCCACGTTATCAACTCGGCCGGCTACATCCTCGACGGCACCATCGAGGAGGCCAACGCCCAGGAAGTTTTCGACAGCTACAACACCAACGTCTTCGGCGCCCTCAAAGTCTGCCGTGCAGTGGCCCCGCACCTCCGCGCTCAGCGTTTCGGAGTCGTCGTCAACATCGGCAGTGTCGGGAGCTGGGCCGGCGGTGCCGCCGTCGCGCTCTACTGCTCCACCAAGGCCGCCGTCAGCATCTTCACCGAGGGGTTCGCTGACGAGATGAAGCCCTTCGGCGTCGATGTTTGCGCCCTCGAGCCAGGCTACTTCCGTACGAGGTTCCTCAACGCTGGGGCCCGCACCAAGGCGAAGCTGTCCATCGACGCGTACAACGAGGGCCCAGCGGGCGACTACAAGAAGCTGCTTGAGGTCGCCAACAACAACCAGGCTGGTGACCCGCTCAAGGGGGCTCGCGTCGTGGTGGATGTGATGACCAAGTCAGGGTCTGCCGAGGGGCGGGATATCCCCGTGAGGTTGCTCCTGGGTACTGACTGTCTTGCCGGGGTCCGTCAAAAATGCAAGGACACTTTGGCTCTGCTGGATGAGTGGGAGTCCGTCTCTGCATCTACCAACTTCTAGGCACTGTGGTTCTGCTGATGCAGTGGTCAGTTTTTGGGTCCAGTCTTTCATTACAGTCAGCGGGTTAACGAGTAGCTATTTGCAATCTAATGCCTCTTTTGTGTGAGCATATGCAACGTCCCATGTGTTTCCTCGCCTGGTCAAGCGTGCTTTACCTGGCCAGATTCATAGACCGCTTGTCCGCTGAAAAGCCTCCTTAACGATGTACTTCGTTTTCACAAAAGCTTGCCGACTGCTTCTTTTTCTCGAGTGAGTAAGTCATCCCCTCTAGACTGTTTCTGTTCTTGGTGTCTTGTAGTAAGGTCTGGAAAGATTGTCGTAGTATGGCACAACGATAGCGTTGGGGTCGTTGTTTGCTCCGACCTGCATACTCCATCAGTCGGTATCACTTGGAGTCGGATGAAGATACACTACTCACCATGGCCTTGGTGCTGCTGTGGTATGGTAGATCTGAGACCTTGAGGTTAAGCAATGCCGGTCTTCTGCGGCTCGTCAAATCCCGTACTGTCTCTTTCAGCGTTTCCAGAGTCTTTTGTTCGTTGCCGTCACTGCCCCCCCTCAATAACATCAACTACGGCGGACGCGCAGCCAGACCCTTCCGCCACGACCTCGTACTTGACAGCAGGGTTCATCGCAATGCATGGCCGCTGCGGCGTTTGCGCGCCGTAGATCATGTCTGGCCCCGCCTGCGGACATGCCCCATACGCCGTTGTTAACGATGACGGTCAAGATGTTGAGCCCGAACTTGGCGTAGGTGTCGAGCTCGCCGATGTGAAAACCCGCACTGCCATCCCCGTGGAGGTTGACTACTAGCTTGTCCGGAGCGGCCACGGCGGCGCCTATGAGTGAACGAATACGACGTCAGCCTTAGTACCATGCTTTCTTGCAAAACAACAAGAACTGACAGACCGAGCGAGTATCCGAATCCGTTCCCCAAGAAGCCTAGGTAACCAGTTGTTACCATGGATAGCCCAGCCCTGGCGTCGTCGAGACACTGCAGAGCCCATTCACTTGCTTCTCCGCCGTCGATACAGACGATGCTGCTTTCCGGGGGTGATTCGAAAAGCGTTCTAACGCCGTGATACGGGTGTGAAGGCGCCCATTGGACTCGAAAACCACGGGTTCATCCTCGTCCCCCATCAGCTTTGCGCCGGCCCTCTTCAGACCCACGGCCTCCTTCAACCAGTCACTCGAGGGCTCGAAGGGGAATTTGGATGCCGCTGCAGTCAAAGCACTGGCTGCGAGACCAACGTCTCAGACGATGCCGACCTACATCTTGATGTGAGCGCAAACGGCCATGCTACAGCTTCAATGGTTACTTCTAGCAGCTGCGTACTTTCTGTGTAACATATGATTGACTCGAACCAAGACCTCAAGAGCCGGTGGCAAGTTGCACGCATTTATAACATGACCGGTGCGGGGCGGGAAGCGGATGAAGGGGGGGGGGGATGCTGCTTGGTCCCGAGGTAGTTGCACGACTTTGTATACCTCTGAAACACATATTGGAGAGGAGATGGGGAGGTCGGGAAACCAATACCCGTCGTCCCAGATTCCAATGGACAAAAGGGGAAGCGTGTACAATTTGAACTGAGCCCGGGGTGCAATCTGACATCACCGTTTATTGTACCTGTAAGGCGAAGATGACTGGATCCAGATGATGTGCAATTCTAAAACGTCCTAAAACTTACTATCCTTCTTGCTTATTAAACCCATCTCTTATGTGTTATCAGGGGGGGGTCCAGCTTGGTTAGGGGTTGGCTTGTTGCCATCAGTCTTCTCTTCCAGCTTCATCAGTGCTTCTCTAGGCACACGTGGTCGCGGGACCTTTAACAATCTGTAGAACAGTGACCTCTTGATCTGCCAATGGATTTGAATATCAGCTGGCTGGCGCACATCCCCTTCTGGAACGCAAGTTCACTCGTCTCACGATGCGGAAGCTGTCATGCATCTGACTGTATTGATTCGGCGCTCCAAAAAGATATTGCGAGAGCTCTACTTATATGAATCCCCAACCTTGCAAAAAACAACCAAACTCTATGATGCCCATTATCCCCTATGTGATAAAATTGTTGAAATAATCTGATTAGTGAAAGAAAAGTGTCTCTAGACAGGGTTTTGCTCTGCCGAAACTCGGCTCCGAAGCGAAATAATGCTCTTTGGGGAACCCCCTTTAAACCTTCTTCCTGCCCTTGGGCATGCGCAACAACCAGTAAAGACCCAGAGCGGCGAAAATGTTGACGAAGATGTAAACCATACCGATGCCGAAGTCGCGCCACCTGTTGTCAAAGTTGGAGCTGAGGGAGGTGAGGAAGGCGTTTGTGTTTTCGGTGGAGCAGAAGCTGCAGTCGGTCCGGGCGGTGGGGTCCTCGAGATAACCTCCCATGGCACCGATGTAGTTGCTCATGTAGTCTTCGCATGTCTCGTTGGCCGGCGGGTTGAAGCGGATGTACTCGTTCGGGGAGCACGTCACCTTTGAATTGGCCAGACCTGTCGACAAGATTGCCGATACGAGGTACGTGAATGGCGACACCCTGTACATGAAGATCCAGAAGCCAGGCATGGTCTCGGGGCTGGCCAAGACACCGCAGAACAGCAGACACATCATGAACAGGACGTTGGCCAGGTTGCCGCCCGCCTCGGCGGTGTCCGTAATGGCGATGCAGGCGTGGGCAAAGGTGCACGTGAAGACAAGGAACTGCCAGAACAGAAGCCACATCAAGCCGGCGCGCTCGCTCTTCTGGCTGGGGTCGCCGTTCTCGTACAGACCGACGGGGTAGTAGACGCAGATGAACATGAAAAACGACATGAGGGAGTTCCAAGGGATCTCGGTGACGATTTGCGACAGCATGAACACCTTCCAGCTGTACGTCTTGGAGGGACGTTCGCGGACTTCGTAGAGGGAGCGTTGAGTGACGAAGTGCGGCATCTGCTGCTGCACCAGTTGGCCGAAGATGGTCAGGATGTTGAAGATGGCAAACATCTGGTTCTGCAAGCCCTGGATACTGAGGGGGGCGTTGAGGAAGACGAGACCGATGAATAGGGCGACGGAGCAACAGAGGATGAACTTGGCGTAAAGGTACGAGGGCGTGCGCCAGTATTGCTGGAAGACACGGCGGGTAACGATGAGGAACTGATCCCACAGAGGGGCGGCAAACTCGCGATTTGCCAGCTCCTTGTCCTCGGCCGAGACCTTCTCGTTGGCGGTGCCCTGGGACTTGAGCCGCTGGAGCTCGTCCTGGACGGCCTGGTACTCAGGGCTCGACTTCCACGCCTGGTGCCAATCAACCTCGGTCGTCGAACCGGGCGCCGCACCAATCGCGCTGAGCATCCATTCGGCCGGGTTCTCGCCAGGAGGACACTTGGGGGCACCGTTCCGTTCGAAATAGGAGGTGAGGGTGTGGGAGTTTTCGCCAATGTCGCCAAAGTACACGGTTTTGCCGCCCTTGGCCAGGAACAACAGGCGGTCGAAGCGTTGGAACAGCATGGCAGACGGTTGGTGGATGGTGCACAAGATCGACTGGCCTGCCTTTGACAGCTTTTCAAGCAGGTCCAGGATGGCCCACGACGTTTGGGAATCCAAGCCGGAGGTGGGTTCGTCGACGAAGAGCAGCAAGGGCGGCTTCGCAGCCAGTTCGACACCAATCGTGAGACGCTTTCGCTGCTCAACGTTCAGGCCCTCACCAAGCACACCTACGACGGCGTCGGCGTATTCCTGCATGTCCAAAAGCTTGATGACTTCCTCCACGTATGCGAGCTTTTCTGCCTTGGGCGTGGTGGCGGGTTGACGCAGCAGAGCACTGAACTCCAACGCCTCTCGAACGGTGCTCGTCTCAAGGTGAAGATCCTGCTGCTGGACATAGCCGGTTTTGCGCTGGAAGGATTCGTCGCGTATCTTGCCGTCGACGAGCATTTCTCCGGTGATCACGCCCATGGAGACACGGTCTGCGAGGCAGTCGAGCAAAGTCGTCTTTCCGGCGCCAGAAACGCCCATCAGGGCTGTCAATGTGCCCGGCTTCACCCATCCATCCACCTCGTTCAGGATCCTTCTGGTCTCCGTCTTGATCTTGACCTCGTAGCACACCTTGCCCCAGTGGAAAACGCTTGTGGAGCCTTGAATCGCACCCTCGTTGGCCGAAGCGCCCTGGCCGCCCTTTTCAACAACGGCGGCGGGCCCGGACACGGAAGCTTCAGGGTCGTCCTTGACTTTGGGAGGAGCGGAAACGCCTCTGCGGAAGACGAGGACCTCTCCCTTGGACTTCTTGGCCGAGATGTATTCTGTGGCCAAGAAGTAGACCGTGTGGAGGGCGATGGCGAAAGCGATGAGAATGCCGATGTTGCGCCACTTGTGAGAGTTGAAGTACTTGTACTGAGAGTTGATGTACGCGTCTCCGCTGACGGTAGACCTGCCGGGAACAGCGCCGACCGTGGAACAGGCTCTGTTGTCCAAACTGATGTCCTCATAGCCGGCGACTCCAGGGCTGGGGACGAAGGCGCCGCATTCGAATTCGCGGTTGTGGAACTCGTTCACCATGAGCTACAGGTACGGCCAGAAATTAGTTTTATCGTTTCGAGCTACGCTTTAGACGCGCCGACTCACCGCTTCGAAACCATAAGCAACAGGATCGATATAGTTGATCCACCGGCACCATCCCAGCATGTAGTCGACGGGAATGACGAAACCAGTGAAGATGACCAGGGCGAGAATCAAAATGGAAGCGGGCACCATGGCCTGCGACAACGTGCGAGACAACGAGGCGCTGCTTAGTGTTAGCAACCGTGAGTTCCGATAGCAAGAAGCTGTAGCTCCGACTTACATTGATCTGAACACTCCTGACATAGCAAGAACCATGAGGAAGGTGGTTAGCAGGAAGAAGAAGAAGTTTCCAGGCTGTCTGTTCAGGTTTGTCATGAAGTAGAGGATCAAGTCGTAACAGATGGTGTTTGCGATCTTGTATGGCATGTCGACCAAGACAGAGGAGAAAGCCTCGGCCGATGCGTGGTAGAATGCATAGCGTCTCTGCTTCTCGACAATGGGTCTCTGGGAGTACTGGGTGAGAATCTCGAGGGCGCTGGCGAAAGCGTTGGCGAGGATGGCGACGAAGAGGACTGCAGACCGACTGTAGAAAGAAGCGGTGGTTTCCGGAAGGTTGTAGAACAAAGACGACATGATGAGAGCCGTACACGAGTTGGCGATGAGCGCAAACAACGTCAGACCGGGATCGCCCTTGAGGAGCTTGAAGCCACGCCAGAGACACAGCTTGACTTGCTGGCCGTAGGAGAGGAGGAAGGGGGACTTGAGGCGTTGGTTCTTTGCCTGCACCGACTGCTTCTGGCTCCTAAAGACCTCGGCGTCCGGTCCATCGAGGGGGTGGGCGGTTTTGTACTGCTCAATTTGCTCCTTCAAGGCCTGGTTTTCTTGGCTGGCGTTCCAGCAAGCAGCAAAGTCGTCAGGGGTTCTGGGGACGCGGGACTCCCATCCAGGGCGAACGACACGTTCGGATGGTGCCGTCATCGAGGTGAGGAAGTCGGGTGTTGTCTGGCGGGGCGGACATTCGAATCCGAGGTTGATAAAGTACGGCCTCGCTTCCGTTGTGCGACCGAAGAAGATCTGTCGTCCCTCATACAGAACGAGAACCTTGTCGAACAGGTCATACGCGCTCTGGGGCGCCTGGTAAATCGAGACGGCGCAGGTCTGGCCGAACAGTTCCGACTGCAAACGCAAAGTCTTGCAGAACTCGACGGCATTGGCCGAGTCGAGACCTCTGGTTGAGTTATCCCAGCACTGCAAGGGAGCGTTCGACAACGTTGCCTCGGCAATGGTCACGCGCTTGCGTTCTCCTCCGGACACACCGCGGATGTACTCGTTGCCCACACGTGTATTGACCGTGTGGCTGATGCCGTACATGGCCATGACAACGTCGCGAAGGTGGTCACAGTACTGGCCAGAGGAGATGCCGGGAGGAAGGACTCGAGGACAACGAGCCCTGGAAGCAAACGTGAGGGTGTCTCCCACGGAAAGCTGAGGGTAGTGGACGTCCACTTCGGCGGTGTAAATGGCGTCTCCCGCGTGGTGCTTGTGCAGTTCCTTTGCAGAGAGGCCCTGGTAGTTGAAGTAGGCGCGGTCATCGGTGTAGATACCGTTCGTCTCGCCCGCAATGGTCTTGAGAAAGGTAGAGCAGCCAGATCCAGGAGGCCCAAGGACGACGAGCATCTCTCCGGCTTCCACCACACCGTTGAAGTCCCGGAGAATGTCGATGCGGCGCTGGCCTCCCGTCTTCGAGGTGAGCTTGCGGGCGAGACCAGGGATCTCAAGCCACACGTTCGCAATATCCTTCTGGTAGTCCGTCTCCTTGCCATATCCGAAGACGCTCAAGTTCTGGTACATGAAACCGGCGGTTCTGTATCCAGATCCATGCTCGTTGGTGATGTTGGCGAGGGTCTTGGCCCACTTCCGGGCGCTGAATTTCTTTCCGTTGGGGTTGAGGGGCGAGTCGGGGTCGTCGCTGCCGAACAAAGCCATGTTGTCCCCGTCGACATTGACGGCGGAGTGTCGGGTGTACTCTCGAGCCAGTTCCTGTACGATAGACTGGCGGCGCTCCAGCTCGGTGTCGTTTCCATCTTCATCGGACGTCGATGCGAGAGCATCGGCATCTTTGCCATACACAAAGTTACCGTCCGTGACCTTCGAAGTCGGCAGTGCTTCTTCGTTCTGGGTAACAATGGCGTCGTGGTCCACGAAAGTCTTTTGGCTACCAGCAGGAGATCGACCAGGGCCGGTGCCGCGAGATTTCGCGTCTGCGTTGAACGGCACAGACATGTCGTCGGGCGATGAGGATGTGTGACGAGAATACCAGGGACGGCTGGCTGATGGAGCGGTTGCAAGTACGTCTTGCTATCCTGCATTTGAAGACAAAAAATCAGTTCTCGATCTATCCAACACTCCGTTGGAAGCGGCTTACCGATCAGCACCAACCAGTTCTTCGCTCGGTTTGTCGGAGCAACCGTGCCAACAAACTCAGTCAGATGCAGGAGAGAAGAAGAAGGAGGAGAACGACGATATCCCCGTCTCCGAGATCCGTGAAGTAAACAAGAGACGGTTTAAGAGACAATGGTTGAATTTCTCAAACTCCCCATGTAAATAAGAGCTGATCTAGACTTATCAAGAGACCGTACGGAGTGTGCTGCTCCCCGTATGTCCACGACCCATAATACGCAAGGGGTCCATCTCGAATCCGAACCCTCATATTCAACCCAGAGCCCCGGGTCATCCGTGCACCAAATATGTCCTGCTCCGACAAGTTGACGTAGTGACACGAAGGCTGAACCTGGCCTGCCGTCGTGGAATCGAAATTCTTGCATCTTGTCTTTTGCCTGCAGCCAGCGTAGCATGTAAGTGCCTCTGGTGGTATTGTGGGTCCATGGCGGCGGCGGCTACCTTGGCGACGATCATCACGTTAAGGCCTGCAACGATGTCTAGGGGTTGGAAAGGTGTGTGGGGGCAGTCCCGGTCTGTGGGCTCTCGGAAAGTTGATGTGCTCCGAGCGGACACCGTCGACCCCGTAACATTTCCTTGAAGTCCAGACTTCCCACCCTCTAAAGCCAGCCAATGTCCAGCAAAAAAAGGCAAGGAGAAAAAAAGACCAGCAGTTTGTTTAGTCTTTGTTTTCTGAACGTGTCGACTGCGTGCCGCACCTTATTTCCCCAGCTTTTTCATAAAAGCTAGGTTTATGGTATTATTCACTCAGTGAACCACTTGCATGACTAAGTTTACCTTACATACCTAGGTAGGTAACTACAACTGCAGGTTAGAAGCAAAAAAGCCTTGACTTCGCACAGAAGCAACGACTATATCCGGTACGTCAGTAGAGCTGAGGGCCCCAAGAACCCTTTGAACCCTTCTTTTCTTTCGCCCTGTCCATGTATACATTCACTCGCTCATACGGTCCTTGTCAGAGGTTACTGAGATCAAGCATAAATGGCCTTGTGTACCACGTGTATCCGTACCTGCGCAGCATTGGCTGTAAGATGAGATAGCCATTTGCCAAGTCGTATGTGTGTCATACCGCAGCGGCTGGGTCAGACTCAGGCTGGGTCATGCGTGACTCTCGGGGTCCGTTTTCAAGACCGCTGCCAGCGCCATGCTCCATTTGTAATCCGCAATGCCGCTACAGATGCTGCATATGTGGAGCCTCCAGTCGTTCTTGTTCGGGTACAGCCACGACAGTTGAATGTCCATTCCAGGGGTTGTCCCGTTTAGTCGGATATGACGTTTGCGCCGCAGCCCCTTCGATTTGCTTGTCTGTATTTTACACGCAACGAAGTGGATGCGCCAATACCAGAAGTTAACGGATGTATCAGCTCCTAATTCCGAGGAAGGCAATGGCTTCATCTGCCGTGGCGACAAATCACAGAGCGTAGGAAAAGAGGTTCCTGCTGACGAAAAAGGCCGAAGCGGCGCTTTCACTAGGTACTGGAACGAGCTTCGATTGGGCCTTCTGTCCCATCTAGTGCTTCTAGAATCTACTGTCTCCAGTTCACCTTGGACGCTGGCATCCGATGGTGTTATCAAGACTCAGGAGACAGCAGGGTCCTGCTGCTCATCATCCTTGGCCCTTTCGGGTACTTCCTAGCACCCGAAGGAGTAGCAAGTTCTGGACATGATACGCCACGGGGATTACGACGGCATTCCTGCCGCCGAAAAGAGAGCGCGCCATCGCTAATCTATTCGACCGAGCGGCATGCAACGCTAGCTCGTGAAAAAGAGACCGAACCCCCAGGGCATCGGGACAAGTATTATGAGACAGACCCGCTCTTGAAGGCCCGTTCTGTCTGCAGACGATCCCTCTCTGATAACAAGGGTTTATCCTTCGGATCTCACTTCGCTCGAAAAGAGAAGGAAAAGAAGAGAGGAGCTGTTAGAGGGAAGTAGGGATATTAACCTCCATGCTTACGTTGCATGTCAAGCTGCTAGTTGACCAACTGCAAGACAGAAGAGACGAGACGTTGTAGAATCGTTCTTAGAACTGTTAGATTCGCAGGGGGTATTGTGATGGGTCAATTATGCGTATATTGAGTATGTTGTGTGTGTGTAACTATTAAGTTGCCCTTGCGCACAGCCTTGCTACTTGACTAGGCCTTTAGCAGCCCCTTTCCTGGGCGCCTAAGGCCACCACGAAGCCTACTACCCGGGACAAAGCCTGCAGCAGGCCCTTCGTTACCGCTAAGCAGCCCGGCTGTACTAGCTAATAACTCCTATCTCTGTAGCGCCCTTTGTGTCGGTTACCCTTGAATTTAATACACCCCCTTAGGGAAGGGCTTCTTAATAGCCTTTACAGTTTATAATTGTAAAGGGTAAAGGCCCCTTTGCTTTATTACTCCTTAAGCGCGTAAGAAGGCGTTTCTTACGTTTGTTTTAATGCTTATAGGGCGCGTAGGAAGTTATAAGCTTCCTCTATAGCCTATACATCCTCCTTTATTATTTTAGCCTCAATTTAAGCCTTATTAGTAGCTAGATCTCTAGTATAGTTATACTTAAAAATAGCCTTCTTATTAGTTATATTAAGTTACTAAATAAAGGTATTATACTTTATTATATTTAGCGCCTTTATAAGGCTATTTACTATAA
>PUHP01000370.1:13034-26303 GCA_006783085.1 Colletotrichum shisoi
CTCTCGAGGACACGACGGGCTCTCTCGAGGACACGACGGGCTCTCTCGAGGACACGACGGGCTCTCTCGAGGACACGACGGGCTCTCTCGAAGACACGACTGGCTCTCTGGAAGACACAACGAGCACTCCTGCGGGCGTAGTCGGCCCTCCTTGGATCTTTGCTCCGTCGGATGAGTTCGGCGGTGTAGAACCCTGCGGTTCCTGCCGGGAAATCGGCGAGGGGTTGTCGCTGATCTGCGCCGATGCAGATTCGGCCGGTATCGGTCTGCTCACGGAGGGGGAATCGGGTCTTACGGAAGGCTGAGCGGTGCTCAAGGGACCATCTGTTCCGGCCGGCACAGAGGTTGGCAGGGCTTGTTGGCTGGTGGGCTGACTGCTGGGAGGAGGAGCGGCCGCTGTGTACGAAAGACTGTTATTAGATTTGATACTTGTCTCGACATATGGGCTTGGATCCTTGTTAGTACCTTGAGAGCTCTGAGATGCCGATGGCGCTGGGACAAGTGTTGACGGCGCATCAGGGGTTGACGGTGAGCTGGAGTCCTGCGCGCATGCTCCGGGGGCCAACGCCAGAACGGCGACAACGAGTTGCGGAATCCTCATAATGGATATGGAGAAGCAACAGAAGTGACGAGAAAGACGTCTCGCAAGTCGTCAGTAATTAGCACCAAAGGAATGTGGACAAACCATCGGGGGGAGGCGTGAGACGCCGCGGCGAGCTCGCCGACTGATATTATATGTTGAGGCATCAGCAATCACACTCCCCAGGAACTTTCTTTGGCGGAAGAAAAAAATGCCACAACGACCGGCGGCGAGAGGTAACATGGACGCATCCAGCATGTTCCCCCCCCCTGCAGAGTCCCAATGCGATGTGGTCTAACTGGGGAGAGGATGTGGCTTGTGTACCAAGCCCCTTGAGTCCTGGTGCGGACTAGAGTCGAACTCCCAAGGCCCTTGAGCGCCGGCATGAGTTCAGCCGCAACAGCCCTTGGGGCCATCTCCGAGGTTTTGCGCTGACTGGTGAGCTCTTGGCAGGTCTCTAGTCGCCAGTCCTAGAGCGAAGCAGTTTGATCATGACTGGACACGTGTTTTGCTGGACAGGTATGTTGATGGGGATGGTATTTACTAAGGAGCATAGCTGGACAATAACCATATCCAGCCTGCTGGCTGTGGCGTCTGGCTTATCCCTGTGCTCCCTCCTCTCCTTGCCCGGTGATTAGGAGCGGGCAGACGGAGGAGATGCATCCTACCCCCTCCAGTCATTGCCACGCATGCCGCGCCATTTTGCCAGGCTGGGTTGGATATCAAACGAAAAGTGAGAGCTCTGCAGATGCCCGGACCTACACATTCGCTCACGCGACTGATGATATGGGCTTCGGTGTGAGCTCCGATGAGGCAGACGAGTTGAGCGAGGCGAGACACACACATCAGCCTTGGCTGCGGCTGCTTCGACCGTTTGCGGCCATTATCAGGTCAGAGCTTCTACGGTTGGCTGGGGGATGGGGATGTTTCCGCAAACAGACTCTGCTCGCGAGGAGACGTGTTGACTTTCTTTGTCAAGTGTTGACTGAATGGATGGACATCAAACGCATACATAACCAACCCTGACGCTGGCCCGTTTGGCACGGTAAGTTACCGACCTGAGACAGGATAGACACTTTTGATGGAAGACGAGTGAGTCAAAGTGTAACCTAGCCCCCCAGTTCACACAGCCAGGTTGAAGGGAGACTGCAAGACAGCAAGCATAGAAAAGGAATACTGATGAAAGATGGGACAAGGGACTGTATCGAGGGAATAAAACGGCAATATGTAAGTCTCGGGTTCGCCAGTCGGCTATGGTCCCAGTTGTACTCCCTCCAGTCTTTCCCCCTCATCTGATAAATGGCACGCTTCTTCGCCATGTCTACATGTCGTCGAGAGAAAACTGGATGGCTCCAGGCTAGATAATACACTGTGAGGATGCCTGTCCGTCAGCTTGTTGCTACTTGTTGCGGAATCGCCTCGACCGGTTGACTGCCTCCTCCTCGACTCGCAGGACTAGCAACAGCCTGCAGCGGCGAGCTGCAACTCACAAAGCGGTTGTCCAATCCCCGATGCAAGAGATGTCGCCATCGAGTCTGAAGGTTTGCAATCAAGTGCTGTACGCTGTTAGGTGCCGTCCGTCCCTGGAGAGCCCCTAGAAGCTCTGAAGTTGAGCAGATTCCCGTGCTATCATGCCACTGAGGATAGACATCGTCTACCACATCGGCGATCGCCATCTGAACCGCATTTTTGACTGGGCTCCTGATACCATCATGTCACTAAAAGCTTCCTCGCCCCTTGCCATCGCCAATGGCCGCATCACGCTGCAACACCGCGTCGTCATGGCCCCCATGACACGAAACCGTGGGGTGCCTCTGGCAGAGGGAACGCCCGGCAGTCCGGACCGTATCTGGCTCCCCGACCACGTCGTCGCGCTCTACTACGCGCAGCGGGCTTCACCGGGCGGCCTGCTCATCACAGAAGGCATCCCCCCTTCCCTCGAGGCAAGCGGCATGCCCGGCGTGCCCGGCCTGTTCCACCCGTCGCAGGTCCGGGGCTCGCGGGAGGTCGTCAAGGGCGTCCACGACAGGGGCGGCTTCATCTACGCGCAGCTGTGGCACGCCGGCCGGGCCACGGTCCCCCAGATGACGGGCACGCAGACCCTCGGCGCCTCGGCGACGCCGTGGGACGACGACGAGAAGTTCCCCTTCCGTGACCCCGTCACCAAAGACAAGGTGGCGTATAGGGACCACCCGCCGCGGGCCATGACGCCGGAAGACATCGACCGCACCATCGGCGACTTCGTGGCCGCGGCCGAGGCTGCCGTTGAGGCCGGCTTTGACGGCGTCGAGATCAACGGCGGCAACGGGAACCGTGAGTTGACGCCGGGCATCCGCCACCGACCTCACATGTTCACGTGGAGTTCTGTTTTGTACAGCTGCTGACACTCACAACCTCCCTCCCCCCCCCACCTTTCCCAGTCCTAGACCAGTTCCTTCACTCAAACATCAACACGCGGACGGACGCCTACGGCGGGAGTCCCGAGAAGCGAGCCCGGTTCCCGCTGGAGCTCGTCTCGGCCGTCGCGGCGGCCGTCGGGCCTTCCAACGTCGCCGTCCGCCTGGACCCGACGGGCCTCTACAACCACACCCGCGGCGCCGAGCGCGTCGAGACGTGGTCGTACCTCTGCTCCCAGCTCGCCGAGACCTACGCCGGTGAGTCCCGCCTGTCGTACGTGCATTTCATCGAGCCCCGACTGGACCGCGTCGACTCGGAGGCCGAGAGGGACGGCTTCTACCGCAGCTGGAGCCTGCCCGAGGTCTCGAACCTTCACTTCCGGCGGATCCTGAAGGACACGCCGGCCTTTACGTGCGGCGGCTGGGGCGCGGAGAGCCACGGGCAGGCACTTGATCGAGGATGGGACGCCGTGGTGTTTGCCAAGTGGTTCGTGAGCAACCCTGACCTGCCTGCCCGACTCATCAACGGCGCTCCGCTCCATGCCTACGATAGAAGTCGCTTCTACGGCTCTTGGGACGGTGTCAGAGAGAATGGCTACGTTGACTATCCCACGTATGAGGAGGAGGAGAAGGTTGCTGAGAACCATGGCCAGCCACAACCCGCCGAGAAGTGAGGACAAAGGTTCCATCGAAGGGTCGAGGTACACAGCCTTTACAAGTCGAGTCACAAGAGTCACGTTGCATCGAAGCTCTCTAGAAAAAGCAACCTCGAAAGATTATCTTTATCCACTACAACGATTACAGAGTCCGATCCTCCATGCACACACACACACACACACACACACACACACACACACACACACACACAAAATCTAAATGAAGGAGGGTAAAGAAGAGAATCAACATCTTTGTACCCCAAACCGCGTGTCACCCCCCCAATAGCCTCTCGTCAGTGTAGCCCCATTCCATAACCATGCGTTTTCGTTCTTTGTCGTACTTCTGTGTACTGCTGCAGTTGCAGACAAACTACCATTCTGTCAAAGTGTCTGGCCGTAGCTGTAGCTAGTGTAGACGGAGGGCGAGACATACGCATCCGACGTGCGCGTCTCGAGCGTGGTCGGCGTGGGCGAGGTCTCGGAGGCCAAGGGCGTCACCAGAGACGGCAGCGCACTGGCGATCGTGGTGCCCGGTCTGCCAGTCGCGGTCGACGACCCTGAGACGGGAGGGTATTCTCCATAGCCAGGTGAGAGGGTGGAGGGTGAAAAGGTGGGCGTGATGAGGGTCGGCAAGACGTCGGAGACGGTGGTTCCGGGCGTCAAAGTCGGCAACTCGGATTTGTAGGCCCCCGGGATACCGGACGTGGCGCCCGTGGCGAGAGACGGTTTGGCACTCTCTACTGTGGTTCCGGCGGAAGAAGAAGAGGAAGAAGAAGAGGAAGAAGAAGAGGAAGAGGCAGAGGGATAGAGGGAACTCTCGTATGCGCCAGGGATGGTACGGGTCGTAGCCGTGCCTGTGGGAGTGATCAAGCTGGCCAGGGCGCTCGAGACGGTAGTCCCTGGCGTGCTAGAGGATGCAGAGGGCTTCGGGACCGTCTCGGTGTTCGTCGCGCATGGGACCCTGGAGCTGACGGCGGAAAAGGTAGCCTTGGTAGTAGTCGTCCCGTAGCTGAGCGAGTTCGAGAGACGGATCGATGTGCTCGACGACAGCGCGGGGAACCCGCTGGAGACGCCCGTACCGCTGCGTGTTGACGACTTCGCGGTGCCGGTGCCGGTGCCGGTGCCGAGGGGGATCGTGTTCGTGATGGTCACCACGACGGTGGTCCTCAGCGTCGTGCGAGAGGCAGAGCGCGACAGCGTAGACAGGCCGGGCAGCTGGGACGAGACGGTCGTGTTGATAACCAGGACGGTGGTGTATGTGGTGAGAGAGTACGAGACCCCGGCCGAGGTAGCAGGCTCGGACCCGGTGGACGTGACGGGAGGGGGAGGGATGCTGATGCTGGGGATCGTGGGCATCGTCACCCTGGCCTTCGTGGACGAGCCGCTGCTGGGCTTCCGGACGGTGCGCGTGACGGTTCGCGTGATGGGCTCCGTGCTGTTACTCCAGAGGCTGGAGGACGGGACGGGCCTGCCGCTCGAGACGCTCGTTCCGGGGCTGTCGGTGCCGGTGGCATATCCGTCAGATCTGGAGCTGAGGCGAGATCTATGGCAGGCTTGGTGAGTGAGGTTCTGGGCGGCAGGGCACATGGGGATGACGACTTACGAGGTGCTGTTCACGCGCCATGAAGAAGATGAGCTGGGAGACACGGCACTCGGCAACTGGGAAGACACAGTGAGCCCAGGCGTGAACGTGGACGTCTTGGCGAGGGAAGTCAAAGTCGGGGTGGTGCCGGTGCCTGGGGGAGACCGAGTCGAGGAGCTAGGTGCCGCTCGAGCGGTCGAGTTGGTGATGCTGCTGGACGTGGAACGGGGAGGAAGAGGGATGCTCGTCGACAGAGTCAAGGAGCCAAGCGTGCTTGTCGTAGCAGGGCTGCTCGACGGCCCGCAAGTATAAAAGTACGGAGCCGTCTCTGTGAAGGTCTCGGTCACGGTCACGGTACTGGCGCACTGGGAGCCGCAGGTCGTGAGGGTGACCGTCTCTGGAGGGTGCGGGATGAGGTAGTTGGCCTTGGGAATGGCGTTTACCACAGAAGCGCTGAGAAGAAGGTCAAGTCAGTATCATTTAAAATGAGAACAAGGCAGTGAAAAGAGCAAGAGTATACACACCCGAGGCCCAAAAGGGCGAAGCAAGAAGCAGAGGAAACCATGGCGAGTAAAGGGGGGATGAGGAGAGGGGGGGTATCAAAACGAGTGTGATGTTCGCTGCTGCTATCGGTGCTTGGAAGAGACCAGCCAGTGCTTCTCCGGCTCTGCGGCTTTATATCAAGGAAAGCTGGGTCTCTCTCTTTCTATCAGTGTGTGTGTGTGTTTGTGTATGAGTCTCTTGCATTGCGGATGACTCCGCAAACCAGGTCAGAAATATGCACGATCCCAAATGCCGACGGGAAGACCGGCAGACACCCTAATCGCCACCACAAGCCGTTGAACCTCTATATCTCTCTCTTTCTCTCCTCTAGTCATGGGTGAGTCTGGATGAGGAGGAGTCTTGCATGCATGCAGGCCGCCGTTGAGGACCAACAGCGCATCACTCACGTTGAGTGTCTCGGTACCGCATGCTCAACTCCAGTCAGCCCATCGTTGGATTCCCAGGACAGGAGCCCCTGTCCGGAGTCGTTTAAGACGATGAGCATATCACCAATGGTGACATGTGACGGAAGAAGGGCTTCCCTTGGTGGGCCAAGGAACCCAGCACTCTATCCAACATCAGCCGTGGTCCTTGGTGGCCCTTTCATAGAACCGTTTGTTTTCCTAAGAATAAAGGGCCTGCGCCATACAGCAACGATTAGAAAACCGAGAGGCTAGGACTGTGCAGAAGCTTGATGTTTCCCATCTTGTCGTGTAATCTGCCCGGAGCAAGCCACGGGGGATACCTGCATGGCTCGGTTCCGCGCTGACAGTCAGTCAAAAGTACTCGGTCCAAACAGTCAGAGGGAGAGTGCTTTGTTACCTGTGGTGACTGCGCAACGATAAAAGCAGAAGGACACACATCCTGAATCCCGCCAACGAAGGCGAGTATAGCCCGTGATGATGACGGCTGCGGATTCCCTGACTCCGGCGGCGGGTGTCCGTCCCACGCAATCTCACGGATCGCCAAAACGCCCGCGGAAAACGGAGGCAAGCCCAGCCCAGCCCATCTCCGCCAGATAGCCATCTACACCAAGTCAAGTGCAGACAGGGACACCTTGGCCATGGACAATCTGCAAGTCGGGACCAAGGAGCGCCATGAAACGGCAGTCTATGCCCATTGTGCCAAAGGTCGAGGTCAATCACGTCCTCGAGGCCGTCCCAAAGGTCGAGATCCGCCATGTTGAGCACGACAGACGCGGTGCTAGGCATCTCGCATGAGATAGCAGTGCAGGAGAAAGAAAGACGTCCTTCTTTGGGCTGGGGATTGTCCAGCCAGGGTTGACGGAACACGACGCGCATCTCCCGTGAAGCGTGTGTACCTGCATCGACGCATCTGCACGCTTCCGGCAGTCATTAGGGGGTGGCGGCGGGCGGTCAAACACACACACACACACACACACACACACATACAGTACATACACGGCACTCTCGTATGCACGTCTGCAGTCTCAAAATGGACGAATCTGCACCGGATCGACCGGGGGTGGGGGGGTTGGGATTTGAGTACAACACGGTATACCATCTCGGGCGCCTCCGGGGCCAAGCCGGGGCAGTGCGTGACGTGATGCAGACAGACAGACAGACAGACAGACAGACAGGCTGGCTAGAGAGATCCCGCACGTTTGACAGCAACGAGCCGTCGGTGATGGATGGGTGGGGGGACCGGGAGAGCCTCCTCCAGACCAGACTGGCTACAAAACCCCCCCCCAAAGAGTAGTTTGCAAAGGGTTGGTCCTCGGTTAGGAAACGGAAACAAAGCTGGAGAATCTCGGAAAATTTGCAGACGGGAGCATTCTTGGCTGCCACCTGGACGGGACCAAGCTGGCTGTTTGCCTTCCCTCTCGCCGATGTGGGTGTATTTGTGTCCTCCCACATCCGATTGTGAACTGCCGGGTAGTTTGTGTTTGTCTTTTTTAGCCCTCGGGAATTAGGGATGGAATCGGGTGTGTATGTGTGTGTGTGTGTGTGTGTGTGTGTATGTGTGTATGTGTGTATGTGTATATGCAAGTGTGTGTTGTGTGTGTGTTGTGTGTGCTGTGTCTTATTCACGAACCTCAAGATGATTGAGACTTGTTCGACCATCTCTTTGTTGGACCGAACCTTGAGCTCCTCAGCCCATGCGATGGCACCACCTCGACGCATGGTTCAGGGTCAAGTTACGGCAGGAGAAACCCGACGTGTGTCGCCTCGAGAAGATCAAAGAACCTCTACCCTCACGAGGAAGGGGGGGCATCTTACAACTCAGCCATCGGGCCGCGGGAGGTCTCGCAAATGATCCCCTACGGCTAGCCGAGACTGTCTCGGTCTTGGAATCAACAGAGTGAGGAAACGGCTGGCATCTCACTGGGGGGTTACACGGCCGCGCAGGGGTTCGAAGGCGACGGTGTCACAATGCGGCACCAGTTCCCTCGAGATTGCAGAGTACATTTCCATGATGGCAATTTCTTTTTTGTTGAAGTGTAAGAGGAGGAGGCCACCAGGCTGTTCGCAAACCGGCCTGTTTGTACCCTGCAACGAGCGCCCTCCCCTTGCTTCTATTCTACTCTTGCGTTGTCAAAAGAAGCTCGGTCGTGTTGAGCCCGGGTCCGCCGACATGCAAACGAAACAAAACACAAAACCTGTTGATCTAGAGAACTGCTTTGAGTGCCTTGAAGGCGTCCTCGCGGGACCCCGAGAACCTCGACTCGGCCGTCTTCCAGTTGATGACGTTCCAGATGTTGTCGACGTACGCCACCTTTCCGTTGAGGTACTGTGTTTAACATTTGTCAGAATGTTTTCTCCCATTCATAGGAAAGAAAAAAAAAGAGAAAAAAAAATTAGAAGAATAGAAGGGAAACGGAAAGGGGGGTAGATGCAAGGATAAGAGGAAAAAGGAAGGAAAAAGAAGAAGAAGAAAGACAAGTATAGCCCACACACACCTGAAGGTAGTACGCGTGCTCCCACATGTCGACGCCAAAGACGGGCACGCCCTTCGTGACAGGGTCCTGGTCCTTCGTCGTGACGATGCTGAGGCCCGTCACGTCGTCCTTGACGAGCCACCCCCAGCCGCTGCCGGTGATGCCCAGCAGCGCGGCGTTGAAGGCCTGCTTGAACTGGTCGAGGCCGCCCCAGACGCGCGTGATCTCGGCCGTGAGCGCGGGCGCCGCCGAGGGCGAGGCGTCCGGGCTCGAGGCCGGGGCCAGGTTCTCCCAGAAGAGGGAGTGGTTGATGTGGCCGCCGCCGTTGAAGTTGAGGTTGGCGAGGACGGCGATGCGGTTCTGCAGCGGGTTGGCGTTGTACGTCTCGATGGCCTTGTTCAGGTTCGTGACGTATGCTTGGTGGCTGTGGAGAGATGGCAACCCGAGGTTCAGCTTTGTTTCATACTCACATCATAGTCTTTGGCCTCTTTCTTGGGGTTCCCTTACTGCTTGCCGTGGTGCAGCTCCATGATCTGGGCTGAGATGTGAGGCTCGAGGGCCTCAAGGAGGGGTCAGCGAGGTGTTTTGCACACACACACACACACCCTGAGCTTTACGGGTACGTACATCGTAAGCGTAGGGAAGCTTGGGCAACGCGTACGGTGAGGCGGCCATGGTGTTATTGTGCGAGTGCCGGAGCTGGTTCTGGTGTTTGATTGAGTCTATTTCGGTTCTTGGAGAACGATTTCTGGATGCTTTGCGAGTGTCAGAGATGGACAGAGGGGTAAGATTGGGCGAAAGGAGGGACGAGAGTTAACTGCGGAGCCCATTGGGAGGTCACCAAAGGGAGGGGTAAATTCGACGTGAGCACATTTCATCATCTCGGAACTCATGGGTCAACTCATGGGTCTCTGCTCCCATTCCATCGAGGCCGATGTTGTGAAGGACACCTTGATGGCTCCCCCTTCTTTCGAGTCTTGTCCAGCTTCATCTCTCGAACGTGCATGGGTCCCAAGGATTCATGATCAGTGTTGTGTGGAGCGTCGCCCCATGTTCTATTCAGTGTCGACAAGCCATTTGATGAGTATTACATCATGATCTCCTTTTCCTACATTGACTCTGCCCCTTTTCTGTCTCTATATTTTCCTCTCTCTCTCTCTCTCTCTCTCTCTCTCTCAATATTGCTCTAACTTGCTCACCCCCCCCAAGTGCCACGTGCAGGGGGAGCTGCGTTGCCGAGTCTGGGGTCAACCCGAGTCGTGATTCGTCGGTTTATTGTTAGTGACGGCCCCGGGCCGGACCCGTTCGCGCTCGTTTTGGGATGACAGGGATGGTGAGGAGGATTGAGCACCTTGAGGGAGTTGTTGAGATGCATCGCGGTCTTTATAATGCCATTTGCTGTTCTGTTCTGCGACGATGTCGATAGGTTATGCGCTCTTGGAACGAAACCAAACCTTTAATTCTCAGTTCTGTCGTATTAGTCGATTCAAAAAACCAACCCAACACCCACATTTGTCGGTTACAAAGTCATCTATCTACCTTAGCCATCATCATGTGCGGCCCAGACCCTTGCACCAAACCCCGAGGCGGCGCTTTGGCTGTGCTCAACCAACCCTTCGGCCAGCCTGAAGCAACGGGAACTATTCCACGGCTGCGAGGCGATCTGGCATTCCACACCCCGGGAGAGCCGTCGTGTGCCTTCGCGACGCACGCGAGAATCACGGGTGGCAACAACTGCGACCCGCAGGCCCTAGCCGACATGGTTGTCGTTATACAGTAAGTGTGCCTCGACCCCCTCCCGAGATCGATCGACAGGCGAGGACGACAGGCTTTTTTTTTGTGACCGACGGCATGTGCTGATGCGAGACGTCCTTTTTCTTCCAAACAGCAAATCCGGGGACCTCACGCGAAGAATCGAAGACTGCGGCCTCTTCCGCCGCATCGCCTTCTCCGGCGCCTCGGTCCTCGAGAACGGCTCGATAGTCGAGCTGGCCTTGCAGCAACCGATATCGCTGCAGGTCGGGGATGACGGCATCATCGGGCGGAGAGTCTCGGTGTTTCCCAGGTCGGAGATGGACACAGCCTGTGCGGAGGGCGTCGTCGGCTTCAACTTTATGAACTCGCTCTGATGAGGAAACACTGTCTGGTACTGTATGGCATGTTCTAGATGTTTAACGGCGTTCAAGGAACGGACGGAATTTGTTGTTTTTTTTTGGACTTGGGACGGAATCGGACATGGGCATCAAATCTTACAGACGGCATCGGGTTTGAGCGTGGGGTCTGGGCATGTACAGCAACTATCCGGGGGCCCTTTTTTATTTATTTTACTTTTTCAGTTCCATATCACACTTGGTTTTTCATGCACCTTGCATTGTAGCCGTCGATAAGTGTTCTGATATAGCTGCCACGACTTGCTTTGGGACAAACTCTTGGCATATAAGAGACCGGTCCCCAGACCGCCTTCCGAGAGAATCGGTGGCCGCGCGCTCCGACAACCGACAACAACGCCCGATATGTTCGTCCGGCGGCCCATTTGCTTGCTTGTCCATCCCGTCGGGTCTGTGGGTTGGGTAAATACCAGACACTACTGGTGTGTTTGATGCTCTCCGCCAGTAGTCATCCATGTTGCAAGTCGGATGCATGACAAAGCACAAAGTCCGCAGGCCGAACTGCACGTGTAGACAACGCTATGTAGTAGGTACGGCCCCGTCAATTATATATCGAGGGCGTGCGGCGCGGCGCGCCTGGTCGATTCTCTTCATAGGCTTCAAGCACATCGACAAAGTCACAGCAGAAGATTTCCCAAGCTCCTCGTCTTGCACGTCCAAAACAAGAACAACAACTCCAACTTCTTCATCCAAGAACATTCACTGTCAAAAATGGGTGTCGTCGCCGTGATCGGAGGAACCGGTGGAGTCGGAAACACGAGATCTTTATCCTCGGCCGCACTGTATAAGTCATGCAACTTGCATGGCCCTTCAGTGACCTAACACAAGGCACCGGCCGAGCAAGCCCGGGATGGTCCCAAGTTCACGTGGTATATGATGGCGAGGAGAAGCTCAAGAACAACCAGTCGACCATCTTGTCGGGACACGTGGGGATTCCGGACGAGATGCTCCAGCCACTGAACTGCGCGTTTGGAAGAAGGATCATCCAAGGCTACCTCGCCGTACCGAAGGAGAGCAGGATCAGCGACAAGCACCCCGACATTCGTCGGTTGACTGGGGATGAGCTACTGGCCAAGTCTTGGGGTTCGAAGAGCGCCTAGGTCATTGTCCAAGGTTAATACTGTCCGTATTTGTGTCCGGGCAGTTCTAGTCGACAAGCGGTAGGCCCTGTGAGGCAGTGATAGTCCATCTACCTAGGCGAAAGAAAAGCCACTCCTGTCACACTGAATGCACGGCGAAGTATCATGTCAAAACTGCTCCGACTTATAATGAGTGGGAAAGGGAACAGCCAGTGTGGACCAATACTGGCAAGTATCCCCTCAACCGCAGCAAGCCTCTAACGCAGAGTAGTAGCCAATCCAATAAGAATGGGTCTGTCTGTATTGTTCCCGAATGAATTCGAATAAATGCATTACCTCTTAGTGCCTTTGGCACTTTTACTGCCTAAAGCTGTAGTGTTCTTAGTGGCCTCTTGTAGTACTCTTAGGTGCATCTACGCACTGCATAGAAAAGTGGAGATATTAGGCAGGACCTTGCTGCAGTTGAGGGGATAAGTACATTTTGGAGTCTTCAGTCAATTCATTCCACAACACTCGCCGGAAGGAAAGCATTTCTATAACGCATTGAACAGGCGACTCACAGCCGCAATTCGAAAGGGAACTCTCAGTTGGCATTTCTTTCGGTGCATTTTTGGTTGTGTTGTGTTACTTCAAACGGACCTAGAAGCTGGCCATAGCAGGATCCTTAAGGCAAGCCTACTACTCCAAGCCAACACTTTCTTGATGAAGATTAGATTCCAATCGCCAAAACCCTGTAACTTGTTTTTGAAGACCCGCGCCACATACCAATCTAAAAGGCTCTCGCTCTCGCTTTCCAAATGTCAATCTGATGACCAAGTTCAAGTCCTAGCCATTACGGCGGAAGAGAGGATTCATGATTTTGAACGCAGATTGATGATTGATGTACTTGATTGATGCAAAGGTGGAAAAAAGGCCTTTGATAGAATCCTCGCGCTTGAGAATCATTCGTAGTACACGCGATGGCACAAGCAGCCCAACGCGGACGATGGAGGACTATGATGATCTCCCAGGAACACAAGAGGTGTCGGCAGGATGGAAGTTGCACCTCAACAACCCGCCGCCAACAACCGTCACGGACGAATGAAATGGAGGCGTCGAAATATGATCTTTAGAATAAGAACTAGATATCCTCTACTTGGGTCTGTCTGGTCTCCATAATGCAGCGTGAGGCGGGGGGAGAGAAGAAAACCATGACAACTCGCCAGTCCTGACTTCTGGGGTCATCTGACTGCACTGTAGCACTGCAGCACCGCAAGCTTTTTCAGCGGAGCAATGCGCCGGGGAAAGGGAGGACCCCACCCCAGTCCACCGTTAAGTCGGTGAAGAGGAATACGAGATTCCAGTCATCCCCCCCCCCCCCCCCCCC
>PUHP01000371.1:0-18152 GCA_006783085.1 Colletotrichum shisoi
CCCCAACTCGTTGTTCTCTTCCATCAGGCTCAAGTTGGCGTGGGGGGCTTAGGGAAGCTGTCTACCTGCCGCTGTCTTGCCAGCTCGAGGTTCCCATCCCACCCCTGCCACTCTGAACCTGGAGGTGGAAGAGGCGGCATGCGTGATTCCTCTAGAAAGCTTGGTTTCTGGTAGTTGTGAAAAAATGAGAAAAACAATTTCGAGTTGTGTCTTAGCACCCAAAAGTTTTGGGAGAATTAAATACATAGGCGCATTTTAAGTGGTCTAGCCCCGTGGAAACCAGATCTGCTCTCGTCTAACATGCATCCCTAGCAGTTCGGTCGCTTGCTAAGCCGGCTTTTTCATATTCAGAATCGTTTGTGTCATTCATGTGTGATTATGATCAACTATAGATGTTAACCTCATCACTAACAGGGCCTAGGGATCATATGCTTTTTCGGCACCCCGCCCTCCCAGGATCCCTATCTTTTTTTTGCGCCTTCGACCTGTCGTCCCCAGCACGGGTATCCGAGAAACGAAAAGAAACGGAGGCGACTTTTTTAAACCACCCTTTTGACCTCGAAAAATCTGCGAAGCCACCACACCTGGAAGACGGACTCTCCAACGACGAGACCAATAACGAACAGGTTCCACCACTTGACTCTGCTGTTGGTGCTCTCGGCGGTGTTGCGGTGGGTGCGCTCGCGGATGACGATGTAGGATTGCTCGTCCTTGACCTGCGCAAGCAGTTCGGAGAGGTGACGGACTGAGAGTGCGCGCACGTGTTAGTCATGGTCTGCCTCCCCAGATTGCACACCTGAACACCAATTTTTGAGCTGTTCTTACCTTCAGTCTCGAGGGGGTCGGCGGGGACGTCGGTCTCGCTAACGTAGACAATGCCGTGGACGTTGAAGGAGACCTCCTTGCTATGGGCGCCCCAGTGCTCGTTGCCGAAACAGTAGGTGTACTTGCCGTCGTGCTTGGCATCAAAGGAGAAGTCGCCGTTGGAAACACTCTTATCGAAGGTCTCGTACTGACCCTGAGGGTTCGTAATCTAATTGGAAAGTCGCCAGTCAGCCATATGTAATACGATTAGGCGCCGACCTCGCGCGCCTCAGGAGTCGATGATTTCGCCTCATACCCAGAAGTCGATGTCCAGGTTGCCGGCGCTGCCAAACTCGCGGTCGCCGACCTGGAAGGTGACAGTCATCTTATCATCGCGGTGCAGCGACTCGTGGAAGCACTCGCGGCCGTGGGCGGGAAGCTGAATGTTGTGGGCAAGAGCAGAGTGGACGAAGCCAGCTGCGAGCAGCAGCTTAGCTACAGATGGGAAGAACATGGCGAGAGCTTCTTTGTAAAGACTCTTTTCTCGAAAACGGAGGGAGGGTCGTTCGAAAACAGACGTCAGACTAAGCTGCTGGTCGGGCACACCAGAGTCGAGCTATTCTGGAGTCGGGAGGCAGGCTGAGAGGTCGGAACCGGGGTATAAGGAGCGACGTTTACTTGTTGTGTCCAGGCTGTTCTCCAGATCAATTCCTGGAGGTGACTAACCCCTGTTCCTTGAGTCTGGACACTCTGGCGACGTCTGGTCGGACTTGAGGCCGACCCAGAAAGGGACTAGTGCGCGACCTCAATGTTGTTGTCAAGGACCGATACTTTTCCGATAGCTTCCTCGCAAGAACACAACGCAGAGGACCCCTGCACGTGATGCGGGAACTTGTGCTTCAGAAGGGTCTCTAGTGGTAGACCTCGCTAGAAGGGGGTGGCCACAGAGAGACAGGTAAGGAGCTCCAAGTGGTCCGTGGCCTGTGGGCTAGCATCTTTGCGCCCTCAGCACGCAACATGACAGCGCAGGCAGTTTTAAAGCTGATGTGCCCCCCGATGAAGCCAGAGGTTAGGTACCGTGGACAGCAATCCGGGTGAGAAAGGTACCTTGACAGGCCAGACTGTGGCGTTCGTTTGTAGCGGTGGTCAGGAAGAAGTGGGGACACAGAGTTTGAAAAACATGGCCTTTCTGGCTCCCAAAATCACCACCAACCTCGCCGAGCCGAACTTATCTTGCCAAAGCCCACCCCCTCTGCTCGCCTCTAGTCCACCTAAACCTCTCTCGACACTTGAGTGTCTTCCCCCTTCACCGACAATCACACCCAGACTACCTACGCCCTCTCTCTCTCTTTCTCCTTCTCCAGTCTCACTCTCCGTCGCAAGAGGGATACCGTGAAGAACGTAAGTATACTTCCATTTTCTTTTTGGTCTTGACTCTTCGCTCCCCCAGCCTCTGTGTCATCTTCGCAGTCGGAGTCCCGTTCCTATTCCCCTTTCCTACCCCTCGGCCAAAGTTGCTCTCCTGCGCGTGCCTGCATCGGTCTGGTCCGGACACGACACCTCAGGATACGGTACAGAGCAGCCCACCATACGCTACGCCCCCCCCCAATCCAATATCCCTATCCCTCCCTCCCTCCACGTCGCCTGTCCACATCCACTTTCTTCTATCCCGCTATCTTCTCCTCCCATTTGCGAATTGCGGCAGCCTGTTTTTGACTTCAATCTTGACCGATCATCATCGCCACAAGTCGCCTCCTGGTCAGCGCCTAGGCAAACCTTTGTCAGTGACCAGATCCTGCCCGCCTCCGTCAAGATCTGTCCTTTCGGAGACACCTCCATGTTGCTTTATATCCCGCCCGCACATTCCCCTTCAAAGCGTCACTATGAACTAATCTGATCAATCGCGCTTTGCTTACACTCCTCGTCTTCAACAGATTACTTCTTCCTCTACGCACAACTAAACCCGACACTTAGACCTTCAACACAGTCCCGAATCGCAATCATGGGTCTCGCGTTTTCCAAGATCTTCGACAAGCTTTGGGGGAAGAAGGAGATGAGAATTTTGATGGTTGGTCTTGACGCCGCCGGAAAGACTACTATCCTCTACAAGCTCAAGCTCGGTGAAATCGTCACGACTATTCCCACCATTGGTACGCACATCTTGAAACCAAATCCGTCCTCGTGTCATCGTTCTCGAAAGTGGCGCACCCCGCTGCCGCTACTACATTGACACCAAGGGCAAGAATGGCGTGCTAACATGGGACATCTTTCCAGGCTTCAACGTCGAGACCGTCGAGTACAAGAACATTCAGTTCACCGTGTGGGATGTCGGTGGTCAGGACAAGATTCGTCCTCTCTGGAGACATTACTTCCAGAACACCCAGGGTATTATCTTCGTTGTTGACAGCAACGATCGCGACCGTATCGTCGAGGCCCGTGAGGAGCTCCAGCGCATGCTCAACGAGGACGAGCTGCGGGACGCCATCCTCTTGGTCTTCGCCAACAAGCAGGATTTGCCCGTACGTTGCCTCCCTCCCTTTCCGAGCCCCTTTGGCTCCATTGAGGAATCATGCGACTAATCTGCTGTTTGACAGAACGCCATGAACGCCGCCGAGATCACAGACAAGCTTGGCCTCCACTCCCTGAGACAACGCGCCTGGGTATGTTTTCCCACGAGCAGACAAACCGTCGACCACGATCATGCTGACCCCTTCGATAGTACATCCAGTCCACCTGCGCCACCTCCGGTGATGGTCTCTACGAGGGTCTCGAGTGGCTTGCCACCACCCTGCGCAAGGCGGGTCACCAGTAAATGCCGCGAAGAGAAGCCGAACGGACTCCTTCTCTTCTGCTACTCTCTTACGTCATCCCTTCTGGTACGGTTGTAATTCGCAAAGCTACCGGTCATGAGGCAATCGAATAGTCCATAACTCATTTTTTCGCATCTCCTCCGTCTACCCATCTCCTCCTCCCATGGTGGTCCTGACATCACGTGAGCCACACTCCACTGGCATTCTCTCGACGCAGCAAGCACACATTCTGGTCTCAAAAGGACAAGTTTCGTTTTGGAAGAAAGGGGGCGTCTTGGGTTGGGAAATCTGTACAGTCCTCACGCAGCAACTCTCTATACGTTTCTTCGTCCAAAGCGACGGGAAAGCCTACTCATGAACCCTGGCTTTCTTGCCTTTTCTGCAAACTCCATGAACCGGTGTTTTCTGCTCTTTTGGGTGGCTTAGGTCGCCTGCCATTATTGGTAGGGACGGGATGAGAAATGGGCTCAACGATATTACTCAAAACTGGCTGGTGCCCCCATGAGGGATGGTTCGCCTGCTTTTCCTCCAGTCTGTCGTCTTTTGTTGTTAGGTATGGGGGAGTGTCCAGGTAGTAGATTCTAGCCTTGCGTTGGGACAGAATCGTTTTAGACTTGTCTTGATTTAACTACCTGTTGGTGTTGTGTGACGTCTCTTGCGACAATCCTTCAGCTGCCCTTCCGACGGGCTAATCGATATGATCTCCCTAGCTTCGAAGACATAAATTTCCTGACTCTGCAGCCCGCCCCTATCTGGAACTGTGTCTCGCACGCATGCTGCTGCGGGTCTCGATATGTCACAGGGATTATGGCAGAAGCTCTCGAAAGGGCCAAATCACTACCTACATACGTCAGGTGTGGACTCTAAGCACACGAGCGTCGTTTGAACGTTGAACAGTATTCGTAGTTGGTCGTAACAAGACGATGAATATGATTCTGTGAGTTTCATTCACATCGAGTTACAATCATTCGTAGTTCTCATCAGTCCTTATTATGAATAATCCCAAAACGGCATACAGTCGTTCGTCTTACAATTACAACATATAGGCAGACCTATCACTCGCTAAGAAAAACATGAACAGAAAATACCTTAGCTAGTCTTACATCGTGATCACATCCCTTACGCTGCCTTGGCCTCTGGCGCCACCTCGAGTCCCGAGTTGTCCTCGTTGATGTAAACCACCGCCGTATCACCAGACCGCAGCTCGCCGCGGATAATCTTGTCGGCGAGGCCGTTGCCGATCTCGTTGGTGATGAGGCGGTTGAGCGGCCTGGCGCCGAACTTAGGGTCGTATCCGCGCTCGGCCAGCCAATCGCGGACCTCGCCGCCGACGTTGAGGACAATGCGCTTGTCATCGAGGCGATGCTGCAGCTCACGCAGACGGATGTCAACAATGTCCCGGAGAGCGGACAGCGCGAGGCGTTTGAAGACGATGAAGGAGTCGATACGGTTGAGGAACTCGGGCGGGTAGTTGGCAGCGACGACGTCCATGACGGCCTTGCGGACCGATGGGTCGATGTCGCCGTCGGCCGTCTCCTTGTACGGATGAAACGGGTTGGCGCCGACGAGAATATCGGCGCCGAGATTGGACGTCAGCACAATGATTGTGTTGCGGAAGTCCACCTTGTGGCCCTGGGCGTCAGTGAGGTAGCCCTCGTCGAGGACCTGCAAGAGGAGGGCTGAGATGTCGCGATGCGCCTTCTCAAACTCATCAAAGAGGAGGACCGCATAGGGTTTGCGGCGGACGGCCTCCGTGAGCTGACCGGCGTCTTCATAGCCAACGTAGCCGGACGGTGCTCCGATGAGGCGGGATATGGTATGCTTCTCCTGAAACTCGCTCATGTCGAAACGGACGACGGCAGACTCAGTCGAGAAGAGGAAGCCCGCGAGTTTCTTGCAGAGCTCCGTCTTGCCAACACCGGTAGGTCCGAGGAAGAAGAAGGAAGCTAGTGGCCTATTCTCGCCACTCAGGCCGGCGCGCTGGAGACGCACGGCGTTGGAGACGGCCTTGATAGCCTCGTCTTGGCCGCGGACTGCCTCGCGGAGGGTGTCTTCCATGTGCACCAGCTTCTCGATGTGGCCGGATGTAAGTTTTGAGATGGGAATGCCGGTGACCCTCGACACGACTGCCGCGATATCGTCAGCGGTGACGGCGTCGTGGACAAGGGTGTCCCCCGCCTTTTCGCCGTCCTTGGGAATTTTCATCTCGAGAGAAGGGATGACGCTGTATCTCAGTTCCGAGGCGCGTCCAAAGTTACCTTCTCTCTGTGCTTGGTCAAGCTCGATCCTCGCCTTATCAAGATCCTCTTGGGTCTTTTTGACGGCCTCGATCTCTGCACGCTCCGCCTCCCAGCGCTTCGTGAGCTCCGATATTTCCGCCTCGTACTTCTTCAAGTCCGCTTGTAGCTTTTCGCGGCGCTCCTGACTGGCAACGTCCTTTTCCTTGCGTAAGCTCTCGAGTTCAATTCGGATAGTCATAATCTTCTGATCGAGGGCCATGATATTTTCGGGCTTCGATTCATGCTCAAGCTTGAGATGACTCGCCGCCTCGTCCATCAAGTCGATGGCCTTGTCCGGAAGGAATCGGTCGGTGATGTATCGGTTGGAGTATGTAGCAGCAGCCACTAGAGCGCCGTCTGTAATGCGCACACCATGGTGGACCTCGTACTTGTCTTTGATGCCGCGAAGAATGCTGATAGTGTCCTGAACAGTGGGTTCGTTGACGATAATCGGTTGGAATCTTCGTGCCAGGGCGACATCCTTCTCAATCAAACGGTACTCTTCCAGTGTAGTCGCACCGCAGCACTGAAGCTCGCCACGCGCAAGTGCTGGCTTCAGAAGGTTGCTCGCATCGATCGACCCTTCGGCCTTGCCAAGACCGAGCAGTGTGTGCAGCTCGTCGATGAAGAGGATGACTTCGCCCTCCGCTTGCTGAACCTCTGTCAAGACCTTTTTCAATCTCTCCTCGAAGTCACCCCTGAACTTGGCACCTGCGATGAGCGATCCCAGGTCCAGGGCAATAACACGCTTGTTCTTGATGCTCTCCGGGACGTCGCCACGCACGATTCTCAGTGCTAGGCCTTCCAGGATAGCCGTCTTGCCGGTGCCAGCCTTTCCGATCACGACGGGGTTGTTTTTTGTCCGGCGTGAGAGGATCTGAATTGTTCTCTGAATCTCGGCGTCTCGCCCGATGACCGGATCCAGCTTTCCGTCCTTGGCCTTGGCCGTGAGGTCGATGCCAAACTGCTCAAGTGCCGGCTTCTCGGGCTCGCCTCCCATATTCATGCGGTGGGTGCCGCCTGGAGGGTGAGGCCTTTCATTTGCATATGTACGAATAGTTATCGCTGGCAGAAGTCTGCTACTACTCTTGAGCGCCGCAGATTCGGTGAGTATGGCTCGTGAGATTAGCCTTGTAGGTCTAGGTGACGATGACCCGACGATGCGCCGGGCTGATGAAATGAGTTGCTTTCTGGCTTGCATTGTATATTACAGGTAGTATAACCAGACAAAAGTTCGTCTACAGAGCGACGTAAGATATACAGCGAAATGAAAAGTCTATATCACGGCCTCTTTTATCTTTAGGCCAACTCCGTCGTTGTCGTCACCCGGGGTGATTCTACCGGCACTTTCTCGCACTTTCGGCGAGGTCTAGCATGTTCGGAAGCTTTATCTTATCACCACGTGGTCCATGCGCATGACGAAATGCTGGAAGGCGCGGGCAGTCCTGGTCATGATTCTACAAACCCAGGGACGTACCATTGTGGTATTCATGGGAAGCAAAGGGAGAGACATGGGTGAGAGGCAGAATAGGCATGCCATCAATAGAATCTACCTCAATGGAAAATCTAGCTATGCGGCAACTTGTTCATGCAGTTGCTCTCATGCTTGTAGTGGTTGTTGGAGTTCAGTGACATTCGATGTCGATGATATGCACCTCAATGTGGGCGTGGAAATGGAGATTCCGTCCGGATTCCATTTGGGTTCCATCGAGGAGAGGGTCTGGCCCCGGCGTATCGGAAAACCTATTTTCCGAACAAATTCGGACTTATTTTCCCTTCGAGTTTTTCCCCTTGCATTTCAATTTCACACCGCCTGCCTGAATCAGTGGTCCACGAGATACCAACAGCGATAGATCCCACTATTACTGATTGGGACTAGCGCGCAAGAGGGTTCTCGGTTAGAGGCCCTATACACAGGAATTTCGTCAATTTCTAGCTGCTTCTCACGAATCGACAAGCCAGCGCTACCTCTGAACGAGAACCAACCACTTCTTCTTTTCGTTCACGATCCCCTATTCCCGCTAACCACCACAGCCCTCAACGAGGACCGAGAGCAACCATGTCGGCGAAGACGGAATCCACGACCAAGAAGTTCGGCTCGTCGACTCGGGTCGTCCCCGCCCCCTCCCAGAAGGCGCAGAAGTGGTACAACGCCGACGATGAGCCCGAGGCCAAGAAGGTGAGTTCTTGTTCACAATCCACAAGTGTTGCGCTTGTTGCACTCGCGACGGGGAAGGAGAATTGTCATCACGAGCGGTCTTGACGGGACATCCGAGGAGGAACTTGGCAATCCGAGCGCAACTTTTCCGATATACGACGCAAAAGACTTCTCGAGCAAATTCGGAATGAGAAGGAAAAGGACGCAACGTCAACAACGATCACGCAATCGCAATCCGACACGCACACCAAATAATCGAGACATGGGGGGAAGACGCTCGTGATTGGAATGACATATCCCTCCGCAAGCAGATGCAACATACACACACACACACACAAAAGGAGGCGACAGCGATACTGACTATCCGTCAACATAGGTCCGCAAGGCCGTCCGTCCCTGGGCCCCTCGCAAGACCCTCCAGCCCGGCACCATCCTGATCCTCCTCGCCGGTCGCTTCCGCGGCAAGCGCGTCGTCCTCCTGAAGACCCTCGACCAGGGTGTCCTCCTCGTCACCGGCCCCTTCAAGATCAACGGCGTCCCCCTCCGCCGCGTCAACTCCCGCTACGTCATCGCCACATCCTACAAGGTCGACGTCTCCGGCGTCGACTCCCAGAAGATTGAGGAGATCTCGCAACCCAAGTACTTCACCGCCGACAAGGCCAAGAAGCAGAACGGCGAGGACGCTTTCTTCAAGCAGGGAGAGAAGCCCCAGGTACGATACACCACACAAACATACAGACACGGCAGGAAACCTTTGGCTGGCATGCAGGGGTCGATCTGATATAAATGAACGGGAAACTGACTAGTTGTGCCACTTGACAGAAGAAGGAGATCAACAGCAGCCGTGCGGCTGACCAGAAGGCCGTCGACAAGGCTCTGCTCGCTAGCATCAAGAAGGTTGACATGCTCGCCTCCTACCTGGCGAGTTCCTTCAGCCTGCGCAAGGGTGACAAGCCCCACGAGATGACCTGGTAAACAGTCCTTTTCCGGCTGGTCTGATCTAGGTTCGTTGACGTGTGGTGTTTTGTTCCGCCTGTCGCCGCGCTGCTTTCGTGACTGAAGGGTGGCAAGGCTCGGAAGGGAGAAAAAACTCGGGGAAGGCAAATGGGAACAAAAATAAGAACAAACATTTTTCTTCAACCCCATGTTTTTTTTTTGCGGTTGAGAATGTGGTTGTTGTAGACGACGAAGAACTTATGGCTACGGGCTGGGCTGGTTTTGCCAATTGCATTTGGAAGTCGACGGCATCGGTCACATTTGGCGTCTGTAATGAGGTTCTTCAAATCCAACACACAAAGAAGACAAGACATCTGGTCCACGAGCACGCACTCAATTCGTCATTCACTCACTACAGAGCCCCCCCCCCCTCCTGAAAAAGATCCCTCACCAAACTGGTAATGTCATTATTTGAAACGAACTAGAAGCCGAATTACAGACGTGGACTCATCAGTTATGGAAGGAAATGAAATGTCACACCGTCTTCACATACTTGCCTTCATAGATTGGCTTACTGTACTGCGGGGATCATCTATCTGGGTACTTGATTCGGTGACATTGGTATTAAGTGTGTTTTTTACAAATGGTGCCGTCCCCTTTTCTCTCTCCTTACGCGCGGTCGACTAGAGAGCCCTTTATAACTTGGCAGCTGACGTATCGAGGTGTACTGAGCTTAGTCACAATTCGCGGTCGGCCCAGCTCTGGATCATGCCGACTGGAGACGCCTCGTAGTGCTTCAGGTTGACCTTGCCCGACGCCTCATCCAGGAATGTGTTGGCCTGAACGAAGACCTTGCGGGGTTGCTTGTTCTTCAGAACTACGTTCCTGGCCTTGGTGCCCCAGAAGTCCATGTCGACATTGGTCATCTCCTTGTAGAATGCTGTGCCGTTCTCGACGTCGGCGGTGGCCTTGTACACGTGAAGCTTCTGGAGGTACTTGCCCACAGCTGTGAAGAGTTAGCATCATTCTAGTACTTGTACTGTGTTATACGTCGCCAACAACTAACCATCGCGACCAGTGGTCAAAATCTTGGAGCGGTCCAGCTTGATCTCAAGGTCAGACAAGTCGTCGTTCTTGTACTCCAACTTGCAAAAGTCATCACCAGCTTGAAGGAAACACTTTGGAAAGGTTAGTACCAGTTTAACCATCTGAAGATATCGTCGCTACTGACCTGCAGGATAGAGAAGCGAGCCTGGGAGTGCGCTTGGCCCCACTTCTGGCTCTTGGGATCCCACATCTCCAGAGAGACAAGGCCGGCACGGGCCATCTGGAGGTAAGCAGCGTATAGGACGTTGCCGGCCTCGTTGTTGATGTCCGTGGTTCCGTCGCCGAAGCCAAAGATCTTGAGAACGGGGAACTCACAACTAGACTTAGGTCAGCATGGGAAATGTGAGAGAGCAGAAGCTAAGTAACATTACCCAAGATACATGGCCACAAGCTCAGCACGGCACTCTTCGTACGAAGCAGCAAGGCTGCCGAAGACAGATCCCCAGGTCTGGCCAGGCTTGTACCACGTGGTGACAGGCTTGTTGGTCAAGGGGCTGACAGGGGGGTTCTGCTCGTCGAAGTTGAATGTTCCGGGAGAGGTCTCCTGGAGCAGCTTTCCACAGCCGTGGCCTGATACAGTCAGTAACTATCGAGAACCAACATCGGGGAAACTCACCAGTCAGCTCGTGGAGGCCAACCTGGACCTCAAATGCAGGGTCCCTGTACTTGTGGTACAGCTCCAGGTCGGCTTCCGAGATGAACGGAATCTTCTCGTTGGGAGCCTTGGCGCTTAGGACGTTGCCAAGAGAAACATTCTTGAAGCCCTCTGTCTGTCTAATGTCATCGTAATTGGGGCTGAAATGGTGTCAGCGTTGCCCCAGAGTTGTGCGACAAGAGAAAGGGGCACCAAGATTGCAACCACTTACATGTTGATGCCGGCAGGAATACCCGAGCCTGGAAACCAATGTCAGCGCTATCGTACGACCTTGAAGGTTTACACATACCGGCAAAGGTCAAGACCTCGAGAGAGGTAAAATCGGGCGAATGAAACTTGTCTTTCTCGAAATCCTGGCTCCAAGGGAGGAGAGGGATTAACTTAGGTGCAGAGGACACAAGCTCGCCGAAAGCACGTGTACGCTCAACTGTGACATGTTGAGCAATCAGAATATTTGTAATAGGCTCTTAAGAAACTTACGATTCACAACTACAAGTAGTCAGTATTCTGTCCAAGAAGGGATGGTGGGTGTACGTGCCTGAAGCAAAGCCCTCCCACTCCCCACGGATACCAGCGGGGTCTCTGTAGGTCTCGATGAAACCAATGTTTGATTCTACCTAGTCCAGCGTTACTTTGGGTCTGCTGCGTGCAATACGTGCCACCTACCATGGGGCCCTTGTCTCTGATCCAGTATCTCTGACTGTTCTTGAAGTCAAGCAGAGAGCCGGATGAGAAAGACTTGGCGTAGGCCTCGTGCATCTTCGCCTGGATCTCGTTGCTGCTGTTCTCCTGTGCCTTCTTGATATACTCGGAAATCGCCTCCATCTCCTCGGCGTAGTCGCCGTACACCAGCTTGATCGTCTTACCTTTGAGAAGGTCGCCTTCGAGCTGGAACTCGGTCTCCTTGCCAATATCACCCCCCTCGGTGGGAACACTGGTGACGGCAGACGCAATCAGAAGCTCAAAGGAGCCCTCCTTGGTCTTGCGGAGACGGGTATTCTCGGGGAGAAGACCCTTTTTCTCCATCCATGCAGACACGGCCTCGATTTCATTCTGGGTGATGTGAGGTGAGTCGGGGTAGTAGGTAGTCATGTGGCCCTTGTCAGGGTATCCGAGGTGCATCAGAGCCTGCTTATCGGAGCTGAAGATGGCGCCATTTGTCGCCTTGTAGAAACGCTCAGCCTTGGGCGAGGTGGCAGCGAAAGCAGCAAAGGTCTTCTCCTCGGCCCTTGGAATGAACTTGGCGTCGCCGAAGCTCTTATAGTTACCATTGTTCCCCAAGAACTGGGCAGCATACTCAAGGAAGTATGACAGTTGAGTCTCATCGACACCGGCCTTCTTGGCGAGGCTATTCCAGTCGCCTCCACTCGACTTGTGCAGGGCAATGATGAAGTCGTAGATGGGCTCCGACTCCGGGGACAGCTGTCTGAGCACGATACGGCTACCAGCAAAGGAGGCTCTGGGGGTCTCTTTTAGCTCCCGCACCCCATAAAAGCTTGGCGCGTCCGGTTCCATAGGTCTTCGTAGCATGGCGTCACGGAAGGTTTGGAGTCCTTACTTGCTGATAAAGTGCGCGTAGCGCTTCTGCTTGTCGGTGAGGGGCTCGAAGTGCTTCTCGATCTCCAGTCTCACGACCGAGGGCGGCGCGTCAGCCAGGTAATGGGTGAGCTCCTGGGCGTTCATGGTGGAAAATCTCTGCCGGCAGGGTTTCGCAAGTAAAGGCAAGTGGTTTCGCAAACTGACGGTCTTGAGAGAAATGTGAAGTGAGGAAGAGGCAGCTCGCAAAGAGGTCAGTCTCTGGAGGGCGGAAATGGATGAAACCCGCATGAGGAGTCGAAATGATACGGCACTGGTAATTGGTCACTGATGAGGCAGGTGCTGCGGACGAGCAGACGACAACTGTGTTCAGGCGCCGCCCAGCAGCGGGGAAGAGCCACATGAGCTGCGCCCACAACTTGTCTATTCGCACAGGGAGTGAGCCACTCCCCGTAGTCTTCGGAAAACGAAGCTACGGATGCCGTGTGGCTCCCTGTGAGTTCTTGGCCAATGATTGGCTGATTGGACCGATTCGGGAAACAGCCTGTGAGGGTAAACCATCTAGCCTGTGGGACCCCCAACGCCTCAGAAACATGGCCACCTCCCCAAACAGGCATGGAGACAGCGGAGGACATTGGAGCTCCAGCCACAATGAGGGGCATTTCAGGTACTTTTGTCAATGAGACGACTGATTTATATACGAAGCTTGCACGAAAACAGAAGGAGGGGTGAGTGAGAGAAAAGATGAAAAACAGTCAACGAAGAACAACTCGTTACACACGGTTGAGCGAGCTGGGGATGTCGTTAACAAACACACTGTGCCCCCCCAACGCTCGGTAGCTAACCATTATGTACGTGGGGGTTCAGTGGGGGGTCATCCTACAGCTGACGAAGATACCTAGCATCAAGTGAACCAATCGGAACAAGATTCAGAAGTTATGAACCAGCAGACCAGCGAAAGATTTGTTGTAATCGGGCCCAAATAAGTCTTAAGAGCCTCCGTCACTGTTTCATGGTCTTTGAATGGCGGTAAGTGGGTGGCTCATTATCACGACTTGGTCTAAGACCCAGACGCTTGTTTCCAGAGAATAGGGAATACTCCATTGTAGAGTCTGACCTACGGTGGTGATGACCGTCCTGCGTCTGGTGATTTTATGATATCGCCGTGCAAGATCAACGGTGTCCTATCTGCGCGACAGAGCAGTCCCAGTTAGATGTTGGCGACGTCAAAAATGAACGTCGATGACCTGACGCAATCCTTTCACCCCTAGATGTCGCGCTGCTCACCGAGATGATCCAGCCAACGTCCGCAAGGGACCCTCGCAAACCGCACCTGTCATGTATCCCTGCCGGCATGGCCTTGATGGCCAATGGGAGGCTTCGCGGGGATCGGCATGCTTGCGCGGGCAGGCTGCATAGGTAGGCTGCAAAGCACCTAAATTGAGTCTTGCTTGCAGGTAGTAATGACCAGGTTTAGTATGTAGTGATATGTGACGTGGATCATCTAAAATGATTATATGACGGCCTTTGGTGTCGGCGCTGGTTTGGATGATTCAGGGCTTGTGAGAGGAAACTGGTGGCAAGAGCGGCTTTGCACGTTTGCCATTGTACCTGTATGGAACTTCGGCTGGGAAGATGCATGTTGGTCGGTGTAACAGCCGTCACATGGACTCGCGTACCAAGCTTTGAGAGTAGTCGAAGCGTGTCATCCAGCAGCACAGAAAACAGGAGAAAGGCCTTTCCTACTCTCGATGTCAACACATTAGAAAAAGACCTTACGCGGCGCTGGAAACCACCGGGGGCCGTGCTCTTTGAAAAGAAGAGAAGCGGGAAACGTTTTAGTTTGGGCGATATTCCGGCAGCATCACATGGAAGCCACCATGTTATTACGTTAGACGGGTGTTTTTAAGATCTATGGTTTATTGCTTGACACGGAGTTCTATTGTGCAGAGTATGTTCACCAACTACGAATATATCGGCAATGGATGCGGGCATGGACTGTCGCTGGCCGCAGGAGAGGCACGTTGACTCGGCCGGGAAGAGGGGCCGACAGGCGCTGCACGTCAAATTTGGCCGAATTCTCGCCCGGGTAACTAAGGAGAGAATCCGGGCCTCGGAGTGTTCGGACTATTTGCCTTGGCATCTCGTAGCCCATGGGGGCCAGCTTCAGCGCCCATGAAACCGAACACGGTGACATGGATTAATCAGACCGAGGAGGGTCGCCGGGGAACATCCCCCGCGCTGCCGTAGGTAGATCCAAGAGGGGGCATTGAACAAGTTTCAATCCTCGCCTTGCCGACGTTGTTGGCTGTCGGTCCTGACGAGGGGGTTACGTCCGGAGTGTCAAATCGAGCGCGGTATGATAGTGTACCTGTGTGCTATCTCATGATAGCCCGCCCTAGCTATGCATATCTATCCGTCATGTCGTGCGCATCGACTCTGTTGCCTGACGAGACATCGTCACGGGCGGTCTTGTTTCCGACCTGATGCGTTGCAGTACACCTCCACAGGGATCCCGAACGTTAGCGCAGTGAATTGCCCCACTTGTCAAGGGCAAGAGTCAGTACCTTTTTTAATACTAGTTTCCCATACTAAGCCAAGTATATATACTAACAGTAAAGAAGTGCCTTACACTAATTTTCTAGATACGTATAACGTACCTGCCCTTTTGCCTGCCCTTTCGCCTACCCTTTTCGCCTACCCTTTTACCTGCTTACAACACTACAGGAATTATCACCAGCCTATTATTTATTACCTGAAGATTTCCTTCTCAACCTGGCCCATAGGATGCCTCGTCCGCTTCAGCTAGTAATTGAGAATGAGGGCGGAAGAATTTAGTACTAGTACTTGACTACAGTACTGTTTCCATACTATTAATAAGTATATGGACCTGCAGATCTCCTCCCTGATCTAGTTAGTAAGTATAACGCTAACGTTCGGGATCCCTGTGGAGGTGTCCCTGGAGTGATCAGACAAGCTGACAATGCCCCCCCCATGCTTACCTGTGAGTACCGTGCGTTTCTGGCCTGTGCTTAGCTGTCCTGCCAGTGGATCTTGCTGATGACTAATATAGCAAAAGGGATAGTCTTGGCCCATCCCGACCTGGAGCGAAGCGTAGGAAGCAGGGTGGGATGGACTATTCCAACCCTCCCCGGCGGAGCCGTTTTGGAACAGAAAAGTTAGAGGAAAAACTCAAGAAAGATAGATTCGAACCTGTGGCCTCGAGGTTGCCCCACTGGCAGGACAGCTGTGCACAGGCCAGAAACGCACGGTACTCACAGGTAAGCATGGGGGGGGCATTGTCAGCTTGTGTGTAGACTCGTGTAGCTGCTGCTGTGCAGTGCGCCCTTACGGCCAGAGACGATTGATAATCTCGCTTGTTGGAAGGCGAAGCCAGAGTCGTCGCACCACGATGCAATTCGACTAGTCAGGTTCACGGACAGCAGGGCAGTTTTCTGATGTACCGTTGATTACACCCAACAGCTGGGTATATTTCAGCACATCGATAAAACAAGGTGTTACATCGTACTCATGCTTGACTGAACGAGGCTGATGTGAGGATGAGTTGACTTTCATTCTGAATAACACAGCGAGCAGGACAGGTAGCCAGGTCGGGTTTCGTCCATCCCGACCAAACTCTGGTGGTGTGGGGTTTGGCTTCGAGCACACGTCACGAAATCTGCAGCCGGGTTCCCCACGCAATGGTTGAGATGAATGGCAAAGACATCGCCGTGCGCGGAGTGGTTTGGGACGCTGACGCTATGTTCAGTGGGACGTCAGCGCGGTGTGTAACGATAGATCGTTCGAGGTCAAAAGCCGAGCCGATGCTTTGAGACAGATGTGTCCCGATGCATCAGCCGCCGCAAAACCTTGCCCCCACTGGGCAGCAAGTCAGCTGCCTCGTGACATTTCACGAGAGCGGTGAGAGATCGACGAACGGAACTTTATCGTACCGGATCGTGCGTACTGGTACCAAGTGGTAGGGAGAAGAGCATCTCATCCAGACTTTGGAAAAGCAAGGCGAAAAGACCCCTCATCCTTGTTCGCTCGCGTGTTGAATTTTCATTCCCCTGACCGTTGGGCTGGGTTCATTGTATCCACTTGGAGAAGGTGGTCGAAAAGGAATTGGAGTCTTGGAGAAGAAAGGGAGACGGGTACTCTGTATCCGTACACACCCAAAAATATGAGGGCTGGAGCGAAATACAGCAAGCGAACCCGTGCTTCGATAGTTTGCAGCTAGGCCAAGACCGAAGGCCTAGCGGAGTTTTGCGGAGGGAAGCCCTGTAGGCTGTAAGAAAAGAGTGGATGAAGGAGGCCAACTGTGGAGGAAAGCCTGGCTGTTGGAACGCATTCCGAATGGCTGGAACCAAGTCAGTGTCACGGCTGAGGGACTGTGCTGCAAAACCACATTTTCCAGCGAGGTGATGGAGTCGTGGTGCGCAGTGCCGGGCTTGCGCAGGGAGTCATTCCCATTCGGAACTCCAGCCGAGCCGAGGAGAGGGGCTGGACAAGGCAATGTAAAGTACGGGAAGACGCCGGAATCGAGCATCTGCACCTCACCTCAAGGTTGATGACGGGAGCTCGCTCAGGGTGCCAGATACTTGTTGTGCTACGTACTGCCGCTTGGCCCTGCTGGGCCGAGAGTGTGGAGTGCCGTCTCGCATCACGGACTGGGTGGATGGACAGTGCAGTCTATCTCTGTTGGAACGTCTCTCTTGGGTCGCATCACGGCTCCCCGCTTTGCAACAACACGGTGTGGTGTTTGTCGTGTTTCTGCGGACGAGCTCGTGACCAACTCTCTGGGTCGGTCCAGCGCTGGGCTGCTGAAGCCTCGTTTTTGACGACTGGTGTCGAGGACGCGGCGGCTTATGTCCCGTTAGATATGGTTCGTCAACCTAGGGTGATGAATTGGAGTTGGTATGGGGCGGTTAGCGAGAACCCAAGTTTGAAAGAAGTACCCTGGATCTCGGGATCAAGACACGGAAGGAGCTATGAAGTCGGGGTGGGGAAAGAGAGCGGGAGGCGGACTGCGCCGACCCATATGCGTGCCACCCATCCTCATGATGTAATAATAGCTCTTCTTCGGTGCTTGCCCGAAAGCACCCGTCTTCACTCTCCCTCTCTTTACCAGACCAGGGACCAGGGACCAGGTCTGCTGACCGAGTTGGAGCTCTGCACTACTGTCCGCTGTACCTACCTACCTGTATATACTATCCACACCTCCTTGCAGAGGTAGATATGTTAGAAGGTACAGAGTACTTTGTAGGAAATTGGCCCCGTTTTGATTTCCAGCAGGAGTCGGACATGTCATTTCCAATTGATCCAAAGAGAAGAAGCTGTCATTGTTGAGCTGGCCGAGGTTCCGATCCCATCGTCACCCTCCCTCCATAGCCTCGCACCAACCGTTGGACTCGCCCATCTATCCTATACCCCTACCCCGTCAATCTTCTGGCCCATACGTACACGTGTAGAAGGCATGCAGACTGCCGGGTGGTGGCTGCTGCTGCCGCAGCAGGCCTTCCATGGCAATCATGGCGCGCCCGTATATCCGTACGGAGTATCTGCTACCACGTTGCAAAGTTTGCCTCCTCTCTTTCTGGTTGAGGGCCGAGTTTCTTTTTACCTCGCTTCTTCTCTCAGGCCCCTGCCCAATTCAGGCAATTATCTCCTAGTGCCTGCTCTACTACGGATACGTGTATGTAGAAAAAGTGCGTCCCCCCACGCTGGCCACGGAGCCCACTTCTCTCCCTGCTCTCCACAGACCCCTCCCTCATTCTGTCTCCCCGCCTCCGTCCCCCCGGGCCCGCGATACAGGTCCTGCTATTGCCCCTCTTCTTTCGTCCGTAATCGCACCCCCCCCCCCCCCC
>PUHP01000371.1:18268-30776 GCA_006783085.1 Colletotrichum shisoi
CCCCCCCCCCCCCCCTTACACACCTTCTTTTTCCTTTTGGCCCTCGCCCGGCTATAATGCTTGGCCTCTTGCGCTGGACAATTACTTTTCCTTGACACCCGACCCCTTACGACCCATGTTCGTCGCGGGTTTTTTCGTAATTCACGATATGCCCGCATGCATGCTTGCAGCCACCAGACGAGCGATATCTGTACCCTAGGACTGCATACGCACTGGGTGTCCCGTACATCGTACACAGTTGCGGCATCGGCAATACTCACCACCACTATGCGCCCATCGATGGGCTGTGGCCATCGTTGCCGATCTGACTTGCTGTTTCGTCACACCACAAAACCAACGTTCTCGAATTGATGACAGGAATGCTCAGCCCACAAGTGTGGTGGTCTGGCTCCATGAGTCTATGTTTGGGCGAGTCTCAATTCAGATTGAAAAAGCAAAGGCGGTGTCGCTAGCCGGCGCTGATCGCGAATGGCGGGCGCCTATGGCACTCTTCGCGCGTCTACCAAAAAAACTAGGTACCTTTGAAATGCTTCCATCCGCATTCATTACCTGCCCGAGACCGCAGTTTTTAGTCTTCCACTCGTCCCACGTTTCCCCCGGATGCCACCCCTTAGCACTTGGGTCCCGCGGAGAGAAAGTATCTAGCGGCTGTATCGGTACTTGGGAGACGGCAGCCAGGACGTTTGGGTGCAAGGACAGGAGTGCTTTGAGACGCACCCCATGGCGTTGAAACAAAACGTCGACCCGCTAGGTGTGGAGTACGGATTTCTTCCCGCCGGGCGCATGTATCACGCCCATTGGGTATCGTGCATTTGAAAGCCGGGCAGTGACACCCCCACCCCCCTGCTCACTACCCTTGTCCAAGAGAAGTCCGCCGAACATGAGTCCAGGTACAGGAACTTGCTGAGCGCTGCCAGTGTTTTAGCTGCCGTCAGGCACCCCCCCACCCCTTGTGCGTGCCGGTTGGAAATTTTACCTCATCGATCCCCCCAGAAGCAGTTCTGTCCTCGGCCACATATAAAGTATAAGACAACGCTCGGCGCTTTGCTCCGTCACCTGTCAACCTGACTTACATTCGATTCGCCCTTCCAACTGGAAATAGAAACCAAAGGCCTGCCACCTATACCTTCTCAAATCTGTTTCGCATACTGGATCATACGCATCACGCAACTGTTCTGTTGACTTGCCATTCACGGTCCGCCTCACCGTGCCCATCTGCGGATTATGCGATAGCATCACAGCCGACCCCGTCCCGATTACAACACATACAACCACAGTGTCATTTAACATCCACTATAATACGAAACCATGCTCTCATACGACTCCCCTATGTCTGTGAACGGACAGCCTCCCAAATCGCCCTCTGGCCTCACAAACGGCGTGCAACAGGCCGTCGCCTCCAAGACGCAACCCAGAGTACCCGGAGTTCCGACTTCTGCAAACAACGGCACACATGTAAAAGGATCTCTCCCCTCCAAGTATCACCACATCTGGCTAGTGACTGGCCCTGCTGGCTGCGGAAAGACGACCGTCGCCGAATACCTTGCCCAGGCCCTGAAGCTTCCCTACATCGAGGGCGACAGCGTAAGTGAAGAGAACCACCTCGTATCCCGAATCCTGGCTGACGCGCGGATGAAAGTTCCACCCCCAAGCAAACATTGAGAAGATGGCCAACGGCATCCCCCTGACCGACGCCGACCGATGGGACTGGCTCGTTGCACTGCGCGAAGAGTCGCGCCATCAGCTGGCAGCGGGCTCCGACGGAGTCGTTCTCACCTGCTCAGCCCTGAAGCGCAAGTACAGAGACGTCATCCGCGTCGCCGGATACTACGACCGCTCGATACTGATCCACTTCATCTACCTTTCGGCCTCAGAAAATGTTCTTGTCCAGCGCGTTACAGCTCGCAGTGCTGCGACCAACCACTATATGGGCGCCAACATGGTCCGCAGCCAGTTCCAAACTCTTGAGCCCCCTATGGCCGACGAGATAGATGTCATCAGTCTAGACGTCAGCCGCTCCCTTGAGGAAGTCCAGCGTGATGCTCTGGCCAGCGTCAGGGCCGCGATGGAGGAAGAGGAGACATGAGCTGTCAAATATCTACACAGGCGCACTTTGATCGGGTTTCTGCGAATCATCCTACGGGATCATGGAGTTACGGGCATAGAACTATGAGCGTAGGCTTTGGTTATTCACGGCGTCAGCATTGGGATACGGTCTACAATACCGCTGGCTTCAGCAAGCCAGCCTGCATACAGCACACTGTACGGGGTCCAGGAGGGGCTTCCTAAAGGAAAGCAACTGGCGTTTTTGAAGGGCACGCATCACGTAGTCCAGTCAGCTGGGGCGGGGTTGTTGCACCGGAGGACGACGACGACACATGACAGTACGGGATGCCATGGTGCGACCCGACCTTAATGGGGTTGGCCATCAAATGCGAACGTAGCAATGGGATGAGCTGGCGCTTGTTTCCTCACTCATGCAGGGCCAAAATAATGGAGAATGCATACTGGCCGGAGCCCTGGTTGGGGCTTCTTGGTATTCTGTCACCCGCAAAATTTTGTTGAGAAGACCAAAAAAAAAATATGATATCAAACTGCGACTACCCTACCCTATGCCATGCCACCCAACGTCTAGCCTGCCCAATGTGCCCCTCCAACGTGTCTTGACAGCGCCACGTTCAGTCCCCTCCCCCCTCCCAGAACTGGTGGTCACACTTCCCCGACCGAGTTGCATGCAGCCCACGACGAAGCGTGAATCGTCACCTCTACCGGCTGAGGAGTACTCAGCATTGGCTGGCGTCAGCTCGGTGAAGTGGTGGGGAACGGTCTTCCGTTCTGACTGGGCCGCTATATTCTTGGGATTTTACAGGTTACAAACAAGAGGGGTACACTCCTTTATTTGGTAGGTTAGGTAGGTAGTCATGGTTCATTGGCCCTGTCGGACCCTACCCCAAGAACGCTGCCTTCTGCATTGAAATGCTTGTCCATCAGATATACCTCGGGCACCACTGATGGATTCGGCTCCTTCCTTCCAGGTGATGATCTCTACTTTTAGCACTAAATTAATCTTTTTTGTCTTCCAAAACTGTGCCATCACCAGGCGTCTAAACAAGCTGCTTGTCTCGCCCGTCTGTCTGCCTGACTTAATTTACCCGAACCAGTAGACCATGGACCTTAATTTGTCAAAGTCTGGTCATCCAATCCGCCCACCCACACCGTCCACGCTACGACCGTTCCTCCGGTCTCCACATCACGCGGTGCGGGCACCGACATCACACTCCGCCCATCCATACTGTTTCCCTCCTAGGGTATATCTCACTCTCCAACCTCGTTCGTTATTCACTCCGACTCTGCTCCCTTAAGTTACCGGAGGTGCATGACCATGACGTCGGGCTCCTCCACAACCCTCCGCACTACCTCGGCGGCTCGTGCCATGGTCGCGCCGTCTACCACACGATGGTCCGCGCTCCAGCTGAAGTTGCATACATGCTTCCTAACCACCCTGTCCGAGTCCTCCCCCTCGAACGCCGGCACGGCGCGTATGCGGCCGATGCCGAGGATTGCGACCTCCTTGTCGACGATGACAGGCGACAGGTAGGTCCCGCCGATGTTGCCGATGTTGGAGACGGTAATGGTGCCACCACCGAGGTCCGCCGGTGTCAGCTTGCCCGCAAAGGCAGCCTTCTGCAGCCGCGCCACCTCGGAGGCGATGGAGAGGATGTTAAGCGACCCGACGTTGCGGATCACGGGTACCAGGAGGCCCTGCGGGGTGTCCATGGCGACGCCGATATGGTGTTGGCTACGCATGACGAGGGAGGGTTTCGAGGATGAAGGATCGAGATCGACGCGCGCGTTGAGAATGGGGAACTGATAGAGCGCCATGGAGACGGCCTTGATGATGAAGGGGAGGTAGGAGAGCTTCGCGACGCCGGTCTCGCCACCGCCCACCTCGGGGGACGTAGCGAGGACGCGGTTGAGGCGGGTGCGCAGCTGCACGAGGCTGGAGAAATCAATCTCGTCGGCATAGAGGAAGTGCGGGATCGTGAGCGAGCGCGTCATCGACTTGAACATTTGCTGCTGGGTGTTTGTGAGTGGGACGCGGGTCTCGAGCTGGATAGCGGAGGCGGACCCCGGAGTGGGTTCCCCGCCGGAAGACGGGGCTGGTGACGCCGCCGACTTGTGCCCTGATTCGCGGCGTTTGACAAAGTTTTGGACGTCTTCCTTGAGGACTCTGCCATCTCTTCCCGTGCCATCTATATCCGCGATGTTCACATTCAATGTCTTGGTGAGGTGCCGCACCGCCGGCGTAGCAAGGGCGGCGTGCGTGCCCTTTGGTGGCCGCGGAGCTTCCGGTGAACCGGCACCCACAGGCGCGGTGACCGTCGGCTCTTGTCTCGGCTGCCCTTGTGTCCACTCTCCCTGTTGTTTTTCTCCCTGCAGCTGTTGTTTCTGCGCAGGCCTCTCCCCCGCCGGCTCCGTCGGCGCCGTCAGCGCATCGAGATCCTCCTTCTTGGCTCCGCCGTGTATATCGATGTCGACAAAGGGCCTGCCGACCTTTGCCATGTCGCCAGCGTCGTAGTGCAGCTTCTTGACGACGCCCGAGAAGCGACTGGTAATCTCCACCGAGGCCTTGTCGCTCTGGACCTCGCACAGCGGAGAGAACTCCTCGACGCGAGCGCCGGGCTCGACGAACCACTGAATAATTTCGCATTCCACGATGCCTGTCGTTCGGGACTTTGTCAGAGACTCAATTCACCCGGGAAGTGTGTAGGTAGACCTTTCCCCTCTTCATGCCACTAACCTTCACCAATGTCTGCCAGCAGGACGGGCTTGACGACCCTCAGATGCCGCGTGTCGTGGAATTGCCTGGAGGGGTAGACGCCAGCGGCTCTCGCCACGGCCAGGCGCGCCATGCTTTTAGAGACGTGCCATTGCGTCCGGACGGCGCGTTGCAGGAACATTGTGAGCCGTTTTTCGTAAACTGAAAATGAAAATAAGAGTAGGGAAAATTCTCACACAAGTGTCAGAGAAAGAGGAAAGAAGGGGCATATAGGAATGTGCGAACACCTGCTGCAGGACGAGGATGCTCGGCAGCGGCATTGTCTCCCCCAGACCAACTCGGCTATTCGCGGTGTTCGGCCAGTGAAGGTCAATCAATTACTGTCATGCATGCAAGGCATGACTCAGCAGTACACTGTATACTATTTCCGCCCACAGGGTACTAGCTAGGAGAATCCATCTATAATACACTATACTATTAAGGGCCTACCCTTATAGATTAGTAGTACAACAAAGGTTTCTTTTTTAAAACTACTAATTTAATTATATTAATTAAACTAGACGCTTACTGCTAATGTAAAGAGATTTAATGCATTATTATATCTAATAGCGTTAAAGAGTTATTAATAGAAGCATTCTAACTACTATTTCTAATAATTAACTACATTAGATAATTAACCTAACGTATTAAGGTTATTAGGGTATGGCCTATATATAACTACTATTAGAATTTTCGCTCTACATAATTAGACTTTTCTGCTATACATACATATATCCTAGCGTAGATCTAGATCTTAACCTCTTTTCTAACCTCGCAACACCCCAGGAACTAATTCTAACTACTACCCCTACTACATTACACATCTCCGGATTTATATATACATACTAGCAACACCTAGAGAGCATATTATTAGATAATCTCTAATAACACTCTATAGAGCTAATATGCTTTACTAAAGCTACTAGCATAGGAGACATTACTAACGTAGATCTTACAGTAGTAGCTAACCTACTTAAGACTATTCCTTACAACGCAAATTATCCTACATACTTTAATACAGAGTTCCTAGTAGAGTAGTTATTTAGATGTACCTTTAGACTATTTCTTAGGAGCTAGAGATGTAGAGTTAATTAGTATTAAAAAAGTCTTAAAATTATAGGGCTAAACTATGTTAATAATTTGTTATAACTAGTAGAATACCTAGATGACTTTTATATATTAGGACTATTAACTGCTATAACTAACCCTACTAGACTCAAACCTATATTATAAATTAGGCCTATTAACTTCATAAGACTAACATTACTCCCTCATATACCTTAACAACGCTAGGCCATTTCCGCTTCTTTACTCTAGTCACCACCATTAGTCAGACAACCTAGACGCTATTAACTAATACAATCCCGTAAAGAACAACCAGAGGCGTCACAACAGGAGCGACCACAGCAGACCACAGAAACCATAACTCAACCATTAACAGCAGAGTTGGCGGCGGCACTACTCAACGCAGCCATAAGTCAGAACAGACACAAGATGCAGACAGATTTCGCACAGCTGATGGCATAAGCATTCTAGCAGAACCGCAACGCAGAACCAACACCTCCACCTAACCAGAGCAGCAACAATTTCCTACAACTAGGAGACGTGGGTATCTTTAACCCAGAAGCAAGGGACCCTGCGAGACTGGGCATGGTGTTAGATAGTAAGGTCACTATATACACTGATATCTACGCATTCGTCAACTAACTTACAGATCTAGCAGCAACCAAATCTGACGACCAAGTGCGCGAGGTCTGGTTACAATGTCTCCAAGGCATAGCTCTAGTATAGCATACCTAGATACTTACAGAGGCAGACCGCTCGCTACTTTAGATAGCCCTAGTTTTAGTAATCTACACTAAGCTACTTAAGCGCTTCAAGCCTTATTACAGTAAAGCCATGTAACGATAGAAGACATCCTCCTATAGACTTTGCAATATATACTAACAAAAGGATATTCTCACCTATGTACAACTTATAATTTAGGACGCTAAGGCGTGTAGCATAACCGACACACATAGTCAGCTAAGAGCTATATATGAATCCTTTAATAGGGCTATTAAGATACTTATTGCTCTACTAGACGAGACAACCACCCTAGACGACTTCCTTAGAGAAGTTAGAAGACACAAGTTAACTATAAAGACTTTAGCAGCAGAACAAGCACCACAACCAGTATAGCAGAATCGTTAGTAGCCATACGCAGGCAAGACTTAACTATCTATAACTTTTAACCAGTTCAATCGCGCACTACAGAGGAACTTTACTAACAGGTTTAACAATTAGAACCCTTAGTACCCTACTACTCCTAACTATAGGAATACCCCACAGACATAGCAGTAGGGACAGCAGGGCAGAAGCCAACCACAGCAGCTAACACCAGGATTTCAGACCCAATAGGCTTAACTAAACTAATATACAAAGTTCCCTACCTTATATTAGTTTAATTACTAGAACTCCAATAACAACTACTGTTGACCACTCGTGCTAGAGAACCGACGCCTTGGATAGAACAGACCTTAGCTGCTAAATAACGCTCCGCGACAGCCGAGAGCTATGGCCTATTACAGCGAAGATAGTTAACCTATTCCTGACGACAACATCCTATACAAATACTAGTTACCTACTACTAAAGACAGAGCTAAGGATACCTTTAACTACTTTAAGCAATATAACGATCCTGTATACAAGGACGCTAACTAGGAATAGATTAAGCTAGGTAATGGATACGACTTTACTGATTATTAGGATAGAGGAGACGCATAGTTTATTAGTACCACGTTACTACATTAGCTACACAAGACTATAATGAAGAAATGCTGTTTCTGCTAGAACACATTTCCTAGTAACAACCAGCTCTATAAGCACATCTGCAGCGAGTACAAGACTACTCTAGCCAACAGCTAAGCATTCTATAAAGATAACAAAGCATTAAGTAGTAATTATAGAACATTAATCCTAGCCTAGCCAGCATTAACTACTCCAGCAGAGACCACTGCTAACAATCAACCTATCTTCATCAAGTCATTGATAGACGCGAAAGCGCACATTGGCACAGGCTTTGGATTCTGATCCTGGTCATACCTGCGATACTAAGTCACACCAAACCCACTCAGGTTAATAAACACCCAGGTCGACGTGTGCGGTGACACCGGATGCTCTACATCTATGGTCGATGGGAAGATTCTTAAACGATTTTACCCTACGCTCGACATTAGGACTAGAACAGCTAGTAGCACAACCAACCGAACCAGGGCCTCAAGCCTTTATTAAAAAACAAACACCGTCAAGAGCAAAGAAATCCACGGATCGTAGAGACGATTCCTAACGACTATTAGCTATATCAGCTATAAGTTGCTCATCAAAGATGCCACCAGGCCAAAGATGCCACCAGGCCAAAGATGCCACCAGGCAATAGCCACCAATTCAATTAATCAAACTAGAAGAACACCGTCAAGAGCAAAGAAATCAGGCGTATCGCCAGATTTAGAAGAAAAACAAGGATACTAGAGGAGATAATAGGATAATACGGATAGGAGGACTTTAAAGCAGGGCAAGGCAGTAAGGGCACTACATTTTTTAAAAGGGGCATACTATTACATCTGCCCTGCTAGGGCAGGTACCTACAACCTAGACAATACAACCACAGATAACCATACCATAACGACAGGCTGTATATCCTGCAATCATGCTTTGCAGACATCTTCGCTACAGTTTACAACAGTAATTATCTTAGTTACAGCAAGCTCACCAAGTTCCTACAAGGCTTCTACATGCACAATAGCCTTAAGAGCTTTTGCTAATACCTAGCATACTATCCCTTATATAGAGTATACTAAATCTAACAACACAGAGTATATAGCAATCTCTAACTAATTCTCGCGCCACTATACCTATACTACACCATCACTATAGACTTTATGCTAGCACTCCTAGTTACTACTAAAGGCTACAACTATATAATAATTAATATAGACAAGCTTTCTAAGGAACTAATTATAATACTAGGCAAGATAACATACACAGTAGCATAATAGGGAAAACTCCTAGCAGAAGTACTTATAAGATCTAACTAGGGATTCCTAAAGGTAATAATTTCTAATAGGGATCCTAAATTCCTATTGCAACTGTAGACAGCCATATAGAAAACAGCAGGGATAATACTACTTTACACTACAGCCTACCACCTACAGTTAGACAGTCAGATAGAGCAGACCATCTAGACCATTAAGTTAGCCTTTTATTACTACCTTTAAGGACTAGACTTACTAAAGGACTAGTTATAGATCATCCCTTAACTACAATTCAAGTACAACTACATCAAGAACACATCCACTAGCATAGTACTAAACAAGACTACAAAGGGATTTATCCCTAATAACATACTATTAATAATAGCAGACTTGCGGACACCAGCCGACTATACTAAACTATAGGTAGCTAGAATAATAGTATACAACGCGCTTATAATAGCTAGCATAACTATAAAATACTACTATAACTAACAGTACAAGACTAAGTTCCTAGATTAAGGTTAGAAAGTATTTCTACGCCTACACAAGGGCTACAACATACTACAAGCAGCCATACTAAGACTAAAGTATAGATAGAGGTATACTAGACTATTTAAGATTACAGAACGCATTAGCAGATTAGCCTATCAACTACAATTCTTATTATTATAGAAGATACACAATATTATCTCTATTAACTACCTAAAACTAACGCTACCAGCCAATCCCTACTATAAGGACTTACTAACTATTCTAGATAATTAGCTACTTACTACTAGACCACTTATGCTATTAAAGATTATATCTAAGAGACAGACAAAGAATAGGAAGTAGTAGCTAATAGCTTACAAGGACTAGGGGTAGGACTATAATAAATAGATGTTAACTATAGAATTTAATAGGTTACTAAACGCAATAATAATAAAGAAACAATAAGAGAAGAATAACTAGATAAGGAAGAAGGCAACACAACAACACAAGCCTACTACTAAGATATACAAGACCACTACTAAGACTATAACAAAGAGACTACTATACTACAACGTAGAAGGGTAGCTATTTTAGCTAACAAGATATTACAAGATTCTTCTAAAGCTACAGTAGTAATAATTACAGATTACGCCTACTACTTACAGCTATTTTAGTTAATAGTTACCCCTTTTGCAACAGCAGGCAGCACCTTCTATAGCAGGAAGCTACTACAACCTATTTTAGGCTAACTAACTCTACTAAGAATTTTCTTTCTCTCCTTTACACCTTTAACAATTACAGCTTTACATTACCTTTACAAAGCCTTCCTATACTATACTTTACAACTAGTATAACCTACTAGAGCTATTTATAACACACACAGCCATTATATTAACTACTACAGACCACAACAACATCACCTAGGCTACAGCCGACCACAGCGCGCCCGCCTAGCCAGCAGCAGAAACTATTAAGACCACCAAGGGCTTTCAGCTAATTAACAAGCCCATAGTAACAGCTACGCCCAACCACAGCGCCCAGCCGACCAATAAGATAAAGTTTAAGAAGAACACTACTAACACTATACCTCGCCACATTATTATTAAAGCTATAGCTAACAATATGCTACACAGATGCATTAACTAGGACAAGGACCTAGACCTAGACATTACTATCCTTAAGTAGGATAAGGTAGTAACTAATATGCTAAGAGATAAGTACGTTAAGAACTAGCTAGAAATTAAGTAGCACTAGGACTAGAACGCCTAGGACATAGTAGATACTATTGCAGCCTACAACTAAGACATAGATAAGATAACTACTAAAGCCCTTGCAGATAAGGTAGAAGGCTAGCGCAAGAGATTAGGCATCGCGTTATTTAAGATGCAAGAACCAGCTACTATTTAAGACTACAAGAGGCATTAAGCAGTCATTTATAAGCAAGTAGTAACAACCTAAGTAGGAACTTCGCCATTAGGAAGCACTCTAAAGAGGATCAGCATACCTACAACAACATATAGGACACTAAGGTATAACAAAGATATTAATAGATAATAAATAGTTAGAATATCTATAGGGAGATTAGTAGTAAGGAATAGGAAGTAATCACTACAGAGATAACTACATCCTAGATATATAACACACTCCTTAACTACAGAAAGCAACAAAAACCACAGCCTACTACTACTATTACACCCCACAAGCACAAGGGGAACAAGAAGACACAGGCTATTACTATTAACAACAATGACAAGGTTAAGAGTAAAGCTAAGATACTAAAGAAGAAGGCTAAACGTAGTAATACCTAGGGTACAAAAGGGGATCCCTCTAGTCTTACAGATAAGGACTTTAAACTATTAACTAGATCTAAATAGAGATACCTAACTATTTAAAACTACACGCCTAAGAAGGTATAGATTAATAGCTTTAATAGAGTAGTGCAAGCCTTTAATAATAATAGATAGGGTATTATTATCCCTAATAGTATTAAACTTAAAGTTATAAAAATACTTTATAAATAGCTGGCTAGATTGCAGATAGAAAAGAGTAATCTATTATTATACATAGAGTACTAAAGGTTCCGTAAGGCCACGCAGGCTAATAAGCAGCCTAAACTTAAAAACGTAATTACTATAATATACATCTATAACAACAATCCCCCACCACAGTAGACTAAGTTAAGTATTAAGGACTAGACTAACCTAATAAACTTCCTTAACTTACATTCCTTATCTAACAAGATGTATAAAGCAAAGTAAGACATAGTTATAATTACTGCCTTAGGTAAGACTATTACTAACAACAAGGATAATAATAGAGATAACAAACTATCCTCTAAAACAAACATTAAGCTCACCCTAATCAAGGTCGTAGTAGACATTAAGCTAGTCTACATAGACGTAACTACCTAGACTAACAGAGAGGAAATAAACTAAGGAATTAAAGCAAGGAGTATAAGGATAGAGGATATAAGGACTAGCTATTTTTCCTATTTTTAACTACTTAAGGGTAATTAGTAAGGTATCTAAGCATTTCTAGAGGATATTATATATAGTAAGGGTACTAGTATTTCTAAGGGGGGCAACCTATTATGCATACAAGGCATAACTTAGTAGTATACTATATACTATTTCTGCCTACAGGGTACTAGCTAGGAGAATCCATCCATGATACACCATACTATTGAGGGCCTACCCTTACAATTACCCCCTCCCCCATGACACAATGCTGAAATGCCCCGAGGGGTAGTAAAAGCGTAGAGTTGTAGTGTTAAAAGTAGTGGCCTTGGGCCGCCCACGTGACAATAGAAAGGTGGATCCGGAAGGCTAATGTACAGCCTCGCTTGGGAAATGTTGGAAACATTGATAGGATGGATCTGGCCACCTAAAAGTGGGGTTTTTAGTGTTGAGGGACATACCCACATAGACCAAGGACATAGGGGGGTAGGAATTGCTCTGGAGAGAACACATACATTAATATATATAATTACACCTAAACTTTTAATAGTCAATAGTCTGATACGCGCTGAAAACAGCTACGAAGAAACACCTATAATAATATGTTATTAATTAGTAATATAAAGAAAATTAACCTTTGTAGGCCCTTAGACTAGCTCCTTTAGTTTAATTAATTTAAAATAAGGGTAAAGATGGCTAACCTCTAGGAATACGTTAACCTAGAGGCTGCTAATAGGCTAGCTCTTTTA
>PUHP01000372.1:0-12356 GCA_006783085.1 Colletotrichum shisoi
TCTAGCCTTATAATAACACCCTAGAAAGATCCTCTTGCTAATAACTATTAAGTTACTACACTAGTTAAAGATATCTCTAACCTCCTCCTATAGGCCTGCTTTAATAGTCTAAAGACTAACACATCTAGAGGCTAGAGGATAGTAGAGGTATAGGGGGGTAGATATAACAGATAGATATTATACTAGAAGCATTGCTATATAAACTCCGTTGTTATATAGCTATAATACCTATCTATAACTAACAGTCTAGCCTTATCTAGCTAGGTAGGCCTAGTCCTTAGGATAAAGACCTTCTCTAGCTAGTNGTTAAAGATATCTCTAACCTCCTCCTATAGGCCTGCTTTAATAGTCTAAAGACTAACACATCTAGAGGCTAGAGGATAGTAGAGGTATAGGGGGGTAGATATAACAGATAGATATTATACTAGAAGCATTGCTATATAAACTCCGTTGTTATATAGCTATAATACCTATCTATAACTAACAGTCTAGCCTTATCTAGCTAGGTAGGCCTAGTCCTTAGGATAAAGACCTTCTCTAGCTAGTTAAGGGCAGTCTAGTTGTTTATCTAGCTATTGTCTAAGTAGGTAAAGTGCTAGCCATCATAGGGGGATAGATCTGATGGAAACTACTAGGCCTGGACTGACCTGCCCTTATAGATAACTATAGGAGGCAGGGAGCTTCCAGCAGCAGAGATGCATTTAATTATAGACACCTATGCCCTAGATCTAGGCTGTTTTTTCTGGATGGATCGTGATGCTGCAGATCCCAGCACCAGCCCATTAACTCCTTTACCCTCCATAATACTAGTTTCATCTATATTCCATCTATTAGATAGATAGATACCCTAGATGGTAGGGATGTTATCTAGGCGTAGGAACTAGGCCTGGATAACGTTAGTAGAGTATGCCTTATATTGCCTAGAGTCTATAGCCTTAGGTCTCTTTGTGATAATAGATGGATTTCTCTGCTTAAATTAATGTATCTACCTCTTTCCTAGAGGCTGTTAGGTGCCTAGCAGACGCTCTGCTAGACCTTTTACTTGTTAATAGGTAAGGGAGCAGCCAAGGGATTCTTAAGTAGTTATATAGGCAGCTAAGCTGCTCTCCTAGGCCTAGGATAATTACTAATAATTAACCTAGGCTGTATTTCTACTTTACCTGCCATAGAATTAATGTTAAAGTGACTAGTATAGTATACCCTATGCCTAAGCAGCCTAGCGGATAGAGCGCCTATCTACTACATCTGCAAGGGCCCGTTAGAGCTAATATTTGGTATATTACTTTATTGTATAAGAAGGAAGGTATCCTAAAAAAAGGGCGTTGTTTGGTTGAAAACTGCAATTGTTGTGATGGTCTGAAAAAGTGGTGATGTTGATGAAGGAGGGGAAATGCAGAGTTTTTGGGTGGCTCGGATGTGGGGGTGGCCCGGAAGCGGGGTAGTCAGGTTATCTGTATGTAGCACAGGGGGTGATGCGTCAGCAGCCTCACTAGTAGTCCGTTTCAAAGCCTGCTCACACGATGAGATGCTGGCAATGCAGCCGCTAGCTCTTTCACCGCAGCCTAGAGTTATGAAGTTAGCGATGTGCGTTTCTAGGGGTCAGTCCAATGCAAGGAATGAGAGGAGGACACACAAGTCCGACATAGGAGCCGCCAAGAATGACGACGTTTTTGAGTGGTTGAAGCATGGTAATTGGTGAGTGAGCAACTAGACAAGCAAGGGATGATGTGAATGTCAACGGAGTAACAATCAGTTCAAACCAGAATGAGGGAGGCCGTGGAAGAAATAGGTGCAGATCAATGCGACGCCCCCGCTTATTCAGTGTCGGTTTTCCTCTCGGCCGACGCGTAAGACCGTGATCGGGGCGATTCCGGGAATCCTGGCTCAAGGGGGCTTATGGGACTTTGGGCAGCTCTTAGCTAACTGCCTTTCCTACGAAAAGAATGCTTTGGTTGGTTGTCTTTGTTTTATGTTAAAAGTTAGAGGGGAAGGGAAAGGTTGACAACATGTGGTGTCTTGCTACTCTTCTACCAGTCAACCTCTATTCAACTCTCCCTCTAAGCAATCCCACTCACTAGGCTGGTTGGTAGAGACGCAGCCAAGAGCCCCTATTCACTGCTACCCCATGTTGGCCGTTGCAGCCGTCAGAAAGTCTAAGTGTTGTCAATGACTCGAAAAGCCCGAGAGGGGGCCAAGCGTCGGCGCCGTTCGGCGCCGCTGCGTGCCGTGTCTGCCGAAATCCTACGAAGCCCTCGGCTTTTTGCTTTTTCGGAGCCCCATCCGTTGGACACATGCCAGGACTTCTACGTAATTTGCCGAGACACTGCGAACAGTTAGTTTGGCTTATGTCCGAGATATTGGATAAAGCAAAGCGCGGGGGCAAGCGGAAAGGGAATCACATCAGAGATGAGAGACTGCGTTTTTGCACACACCCTGCAATCAAATCTCTCCATTGCCTCCATTGCGCGTTCCAAAGACGGCAAACTCTTGATCTCCTCGGCAACTCCGTCGGTATTCCCTCGTCGTCCATCTGTCACCCCCGATGCCGATGGAGAGGTTTGCATCATTTTCAACTAGACATAACACTGGACAGTGCTGCCGGTCGAAGATTGACCATCTGCGATAGGATTTGTTGCCTAGAAAAGAGAACCTACCGTGGACAGCTGTCGCCGACTTACCCAGGAAGTGAAAGACATTGTGTCACGAAACAAGGCCATATAAACCTGGAATCCACAGCCATGAGTATGGAGATAATTACATAATGCTTTGTTTTGGAAAGTCTTCATGTCTCGACATCCTTAGAGTCTGAAACTCACCTAATATGCAACTTTGTAAAACACGTAGCTAGGTAGTATATCGCGGCCGTTGCTTTCCTTTCGCTCTTCTTAGCAAACCTTCTTTAGGAAACAGTGAACACTAAACACGCCCTGTAGACGTAAGATTTATACGTTTCTTTTCGATTTGTAGGTTTCCCTTGGTCCGCATCATAACAGCCCTTTTACGCATCTTTTTCATGAACGTTGCTTGTAAGTCTCAGCTCTCCTCTGCCGCGCCGGGAACCGACCTCGATGTTTCGAGGGAAAACCCACTGTCGTCATCAGAATGCGTGCCCTGCATCTAAAACTTGGTTTGCTTGCGGAAACTGGATCTAACCCAAAGCTTACGATCTAGGAGTTTACGATCTTGGGCCATTGGTCATAAGAACGAGGCGGCCATATCACTTGCCCAACAAGACTTGGCCAGATTCTTCAAGGCCTCGCTTTCAAGTCGTAGGGACGCTTGTCTGTGTCCAGAGCACCTCTGCCGAGAAGCCAGATCTTCAGAGCCTCACATATACTCGTCTTCGGGGTTGACAACGAGAACCCACATACCCAATATTGTAAGCAAAAGGCTTGTTCATTCAGTCATGTGTTTCCTATGGTAATGGTTGACTCTGAACAACTTGGCGCCCCTGTCTTTGTATGATCAAATCAAAGTGATCGTCGACCTGGAAGAAGCTAGCTCTTCGGTTCCAAAGTTCTTCGCATCCCGCAACACCATCCCGATCCTCTTCATGCATCCCGGACGCTCATGGTCGGGAGTGACGAGTAACAGATAAGCCGTTCCGTGCTTGCGCTCCGGGTCGGGCTCTAAGGGATGGCCGTACACGAAAGCAAGGACGACGGCATACACATTCTTCGACTTGAAGAACGTCTCGGCTTCCTCGGACCTCCCGTCCATGATGTCGAGCATCGCATGGACATCGTCGGCCCACCCGTTGCTCCGCAGTCGCAGGTGGCCTACGGGTCCCTTGTTTTCAGACAGTACCATCCTGGCGAGGGGGGCCTCGAGCTTGATCCAGCCGTCCTTGACGCGACCGAAGGGATTGTCGCCGTCGATCTCGACCTTTGCATCGAGAACCTGGGCCTGGGGCTCCGCCTCGGCCAGGAAGCCCGTGGCGGGTATGCCGTCCACCGCTGCCCAGGACCACGACGGAGCGCGGTACCCGCCGGGCGCAGCTTTGCACGACAGGGGCTGCCAGCAGAGGCCCTCGATTAGCGATTTTCGCCAGAGGCCGGCGAGATACTCGTCGTCGAGTATCTTGCTGAGTGTCTTGGCCACTCCGGAGATGGCTGGCAGCTTGTCCGCCGGCTCCGTCAGCTCGCGCAGGCCATATTCCCAAAGGATTTGGGGCCATGACCGCAATGACGAGCCGGGGCGGTCCAACCCCTTGTGGAGCTCCGTATTTCTTTGCGTAACCTTGTCGACATGGGCAATGACGTCCTCATCGGGGTTGATGCAGGAAAGCCGGTATGGCAGCTTGACGCCCTCTTCGGACTCGAAGCCCTCCAGACACTCCCAGTACAGCTGCTCGCTCCCGAAGTGTAGGGTACGACGAGCGAGGGCACGTTCTTGGAAACCCCATGCTCTTTTCGTTAACGGCTCATCTTCCATCTTCATGTGATACTCGGGAATGACCTCCTTGTCAAGGGGGACGGCCGCTGCAAGAATGTATCCGTCTTCTGTGCCGGAACCGCCACGAGGGAGCTGGAAGTAGGACCTTGGTTTTCGTGCCGAAAGAAGACCGCCGTTGACATCTGGCGATTTCGTGGCGGCGAGAGTCAGATAAGAATTCGCATAAAAGGCGGCCATCTGGGCGGACTCTCGTTCCCAATCCTTCAAGTCGTCCTGGCAGATGCACAAGCTATCAATCCAAAGATACCGGACTCCGAGGGTGCGGGTCATGATCACGGCGTCCCGAAGAGTCTGCGGAAGCGCCTCGAGACTGATACCCTCTTTGTGGGCGTGTAGAGTCTCGCTGGTTGTCGTGATGTGTTTTGCCCCCTGTCCCCAGCAGTAACTGAGGGCTATATAACGGTCGCAAAGGTCGGATTCCAGCTCGACGAGTTTGATGGTGGAGGAGGAGGAGGCAGAGTCTGCGGTGCCAACATCGAGGAGACGAGTCGGCAAAGACGACTTGTCGCGGCTATGACAGTGTGGGTGTTCGTTGCATTTCTCGAGCCAGTTGGTGACATGGTTGAGAGTCGTCTGGTCGGGGACCTCTCGCAACACGCGGTCTCGCGAGCCGGAAGAGCGAGGATCATCTGTCATATCGTCTGAGCTTGGGGTTAGCAGCCACAGTAGGATAAGTCTCACCTTCATCAGAAGCAAATACGATAGATGCGACGGGCACCAGCCAGTTGTCGCTTTCCCATGAGCTCCTAGTCACAACCCATAGACCATCGCCACTTCTAGTAACTTCGGAATCGGAGCGTCTCGTCAGCCACATATCCCAGCTGGGCTCACACTGCATTACCCCCAATCGCGGCTGGGGAAGGGTGGCGATCTCTTCGATTAACGCATTTGCCTCCTTTTCGACCGCCTGGCAGAGCTCACATCCGCCAGATGCGGCCTTGCGGAGACTGGCCAGATCAGCATGATACTGAACGCCAAACTGCTTGAGCGGTGTGTTCTTCTTGTGAAGGTCGCGTTTCAGACCCATGTGGTGAAAACGAGGATACCCGCTGAGAGTCCTTCGGAAGTTCTCCTGTGGAAACGGAGGGAGGTTCTCCAACGGTATGGAGGCACAGAGCTTGCACAAAGGCATGATGACCAGCTTCAGATGCCTCGCGAGGGATTCCGATGCGGAGAGGTGGTGTAAGCCGGTGGCATGTAAGCTTGAAGTTGCTTGCAATCCGCAGGGGATAGCGTTGTTCTTGATTTAAATAGTTGGCACACCCACCCGGTTTTGTGCGTCGATGCAGCCTAGAAGTGGCGAGCTGCGATCGCAACCTATCTTGACCTGCTTATGGGGGTTGATGGTCTGCTTGGTTCGCAGATCAGGCGGCCTGGAACTGATCCTCCAATCCGCCTGAAGTCAGCAACTTACTTATGTGCGCCTGAACTCGACCACACCCACTGTGACGTGCGGAGACCATCCTTCAAACCCTCCAAATTTTCTTGGCCGTCATCCCTATTCATACTAGTCGACTGCTGACGTGGCTGCCTTAATGTTGGGCAAGACCCGCCTGTAAAAGATGCGAGCCTGAGAAGCTGACGCCTGTAATCGTAGTTGGGAGGTTTTGTCCAACGCATGGGAAGATTGTCCTCTAACAGGAGTGCATTTGGCGTTGCCAGCCTCTTTGTGGCCAGCTGAACGAGTGTCTCAAGCTCCATGTCTTGCAATTCCACTGGCAAAAAGGCAGCAGACTGGGAAAGGGACTTTGATATCAGCGTGATAGCTCTCTCGCAGTGAGTGGAAGTCTACTGTAGAGCTACAGATGCATCCGTATAAGTCAGAGAGAGGTGCTTCGACCGCCCCCCCCTGTCGCATCTCTAACCCTTCAGGCGAATGAAGCCCTTAGGTGTGTATTCTGAGCCTCGCCTCGGTAGGCGTCGCCGCGTCGTTGTGAAATCCACAACTCGTATGCTCGAGTCGAACCTTCCATTCAATCTCCTAGAAAAGCTTCCTGAGAATTTTGACACTAAGCCAGTTGAAGCTGGGTTATGTTGATGTCGGTGATAATATGGCACGGGTCATGGCTCGTTTGCTGGGTCAAAACAGGAGCGGAACGAGTGATCCCAAACGAAGGTAAGGCATCCGGATCAATACCGCAGACATGAGAAGCCAGGGCGTGCGACCATATGAACCTCTGTTGCAGCCCCCGTGCACTCGCAACATCCTCGGAGTCGCCGATCTAGTCGTCGTGGGTATGGCTAGGTTACGGTCTCAGGGAAACAAAATCCGTGGTCGACGGGAGTCGTGATGGTTGCCGATTGTCGTAGAATCGGACTTCAAAGGGACCGGCTTGTCGTGCCAGGTCCGACCCGCGAGGTCAACAGTCGGACGCTCCCAACACGTGAATCCTGTATGAGGACTCCAAGACTGGCTGGGTTCCATACGTGTTATAAGGATACGAAAAGTTAAAAGAGGTCAGAAGCTCGCTGGTCGGCCCAAGAGTCCGGCAATCACGATGCAAAAAATGTGCTTTTCGTGTGATTCAACGCTTTCAATTCCTGCTAGGTATCAACAATTGCTATCGTACATGTGCGTGCATCGGTGGCCTATTTCTCAAAGCGCTTGGCAACAGTCTTCCAGTTGACAACGTTCCAGATGGCGTCAAAGTACTCGGCCTTGCGGTTCTGGTACTGCAGGTAGTAGGCGTGCTCCCAGGCGTCGATGCCCAGCAGGGGCTCGAGGTTGCCGGTGACGGGGTCCTGGTTCGCGCGGGTGACGACGCCGAGGGTGCCGCTGGTCTTGTCCTTGACCAGCCAGGCCCAGCCACTGCCCTGGATGCCGGCCAGGGAGGTGTTGATCTGCTTGCGCAGGGTGTCGAAGGAGCCGAAGTCCTTCTTGATGGCTTGCTACGAAGGATGTTAGCATGCCGTAGTGGGGTCCGTAAAGTTGAAAGGGAAGGGGAGGGGGATGCAAGGACGTACAGCCAGGTTACCGTCGGGCTCACCACCACCGTCTCTGCTGGCGGGGGCCAGGTTCTCCCAGAAGAGGGAGTGGTTGACGTGGCCACCACCATGGAAGTTGATCAGAGGAGCCTGAGCGGCAGCCTTGGTGAAATCGCCCTTGGCCTTAGCGTCCTCGACGGTCTCGAGAGCGGTGTTGAGGCCGTTGACGTAGGTCTGGTGGTGCTTGGAGTGGTGGAGCTCCATGATCTGGGCCGAGATGTAGGGCTCGAGGGCGCCGTAGTCGTCTGTGTAGGGAAGAGAAGCACCCCGTTAGCGCGACTGCATCGACGTCTAGACGTGCCTGCGGAGCAGAAGACGCCACTTACAAGAGATGTCGGGCAGAGTAGCCTTGCCGCGGACAAAGCTCGTGCTGGCCATGGCAGCGGCGGGCTTTGCGGCACCGGCACCGGCTCGCAGAGCGGTGCGGAGGACGGGGGCGGTTCTGAGGAGAGTAGAAGACATTTTTTCCGTATTCCTATGTCTTGTGTGTGAGTGTCGATGCTATCCGATAAGACCAGACCAGGGAAGCCAAACAGACAAAGAAAAGGGTGGGATTAGAGCAGTTGAAGTACCTTTGGAGGAAAGATCAATTGGAGGAGATCAATTGATTGAGGTTGACAAAGAGTAAAGGTGCGAGTGGGAGAGTGATGTCAATTGCGGGAGCGTCGGTGTCGGCTATTACGTGAGGGAGCTCGGATCTCCAGAAAAGCTGCCCCGGGTTACCGAGCTTGCTGCTGCTGCTGCTGCTGCTGCTTGCTTGCTGCTTGCTGCTGCTCTGGCCGCTCGCTGGCCAGCGGCTTCAGTGCTTCTTTGCTCTTCTGCGAATGAAAGAAGAATGTCGTCATCCACTAAATAAATGGGGAGCTTCCACCTCTTGAATTTGGAAAATAGGCTCCCCCTCGAACATTCTTAGGTAATCCACAGCTTTTGATTGGCCGTCTCAGGCCCCTCCTCAAGCACCGCCACAGATCACCATCCACGTGTGGCTTGTCGAGTTGGCGGGGGGTGGTGGTGTTCTAGACAGTCGCGTGTGCATCCAGACGCGACAGGTTCCGCCGCAAAAGATCACCAAGTCGCATGTGAGGACTGACTGATTCTGCCATTTCGGACCCAACAGAGAGACATCGCTCGTCCAGTATACCTACTACATACAAGCCGTCATGTCGTACTACGACATCGACGCCATATTGACAGACGCTGAGGTACGGCCACAACTCAATTTCCGTCAAGCCGAACACTAGCACACAAGCACGCTTTCTTTCCCGCCCCAGCCTTGTGATGATGGTCGGCGAGCACTACCAGCTGATTCACAACCCCAGAAAGTACCCTGCAAATTCGAGCTCGATGTTCCCGACCTAGGCTACCTCGACAACAACCCCTCCCACGCCCTGAAAGCAGGAACGCAGATCACGTTGCCGCTCTGGCTCGCCGAGATGCTCGCCCTCGCCAACACGGGCACTGCCGAGGACTCGAAGGCACCGGTGACGCTGAACCTGCCTCCCGCACTTTCACAACAAGTCGTCCAAGCCTTGAAAGCCGATGCGCGGGCTGTTCCGGTCAGGGACCAGAGCGCCCACTTCTACGGCCTCGGCACGCGCATCCTGGACCTGTTCGACGAGCGAGAGCTCAGCGAGGTCATGCGGAAGACCTTTGTGGCACGGGCTTCCGAGATCGCCTTGCACGCCCGGAAAGGAACCGACGACGGCATCGGCGGCTCCAACGAGGATTTCCTCCGCGGCCTGGACGAGTGGGAGCGCGGCCTCTTCCGCAAGGCACACGACGGCACCAAGGCGTCCAAGGAGTGGATGGACAAAATCAAGAAGCACTGATCCAGGACATGCTCATTTCAATCCACCATCCAGTGCAAATTTCGCGGAAGGGTGTGCGAGGATGCGGCAAAGATCCGGTCGCTCTACATCGCCAACACAGGGGCCAACTTGAGCAGATCTACCGCCGTACTCTGACTTGACTTGACCGACGGCAGGCACATGTTGCGAACAGCTTACCCTATGCCGTCACTCCGGCATAGCTGATGATGGACACGCTGAATCCACTGTCACGCGCCCCTGACGCCGCGATTCGGACGGGGTCGGCTCGAGCCCGGAGACCGAGTTGGCTTGGCCCGGCTTGGTCAGCGAGAAGGCCGTGCAGACGACTGCCCCGCGCTATTGCCAACAGGGACAGCTATTCTGGAATAGATGTCAACTTCTGAGCAAAAGCGAGCTTGCTTGGGGCAGGCCGAGCGCGAGGTGGAGGATGATGGACTGGTGAGGGGGGGGCTAGAAGTCAACTCGCGCGCTCGGTCTTACAGGAATAAAGCCGAAGTAGCACGTTTCAACAACCAACAAGCAAACCCCGCGGATGGCGAAAACCTACGGGCCTTTATCTGATCATTGACTTGATGGGATCTCTTTCTCCTATCATATCCGACTCTCAACGGTTAAACGCATGAGATACCGGCCAAACACACATGTCATTGTATTACATCCATCCAACAAATGGGCTTATCAAGGCGGGGCAATCTGATTAGAAAACAAATCGATGGTCGTCGGCGGCTTCCGACCCTCCACAACACATCGCCGCCACTTTTGTCTCTGACTAACCCTGTTTCATTCATTTACTGCCACCTACTACTTAATGGACGTTCCCGAGTCTTCGTTTTGCCATCTTGACTGCTGAGTAGAAGACAGTCCAACGCCAGTTGCCACGTAGAACATCGCCAGCAAAGAGTCTCCAGAAACAGCTCGATACGATTTCTATACATACCAAACACCGACAATGGCCATCTCTCAAATCCCTTCTCGGGTATCCGTACAGCCCATCGTCCCTCCACAGGGCTCGGCTGTCGACTTTGGAGCTATTGTCACCAATGTTGACATTGAAAACCTCACCGGTAAGACTGCATGAAGAACGACAGCATGATGAAGAAGAAAGACAAAAAAAAAAAAACAAGGCAAATGATGTTGCACACGTAGTGGGAGAATACCCGTACAATCGGTAACCTCCTTTGGTAAGCTTCGCTCTGGATGCTCGCAGACCCGACCAGAAAGGTTGACTGACGGGCCCTGCAGATGCCGATTTCCATGTCGTCCGTGAAGCCCTATTCCAGCACCAAGTGGTCGTCATCAAGAACCAGGGCCATGCCTCCCCGAAAGCCCAGTTCGAGCTCACGCAGAGGTTCGACCCCGACGCCGGTGCCTCGTACGGCCACGGCAAGACGGTCGACGCGAAGCGCTCGATCCTGCACCCGGACCTCAAGACGATACCCCATCAGCCCCAGGTGCAGGTCATTGGCAACGGCTTCGTGGAGGAGTACGAAGGCCTCAGGAACGTCCGGCTCAGGCACCCGCACCACCGCACATTCCACGCCACTACGATCCCGGCCGAGGACGACCTGGACTTCACCCGCTTCTACCGCTGGCACATCGACGCCGCGCTCTACGGCCTCGCGCCGCCCGTCGCCACCACCCTGCTCGCCGTCCGTGTGCCCGGCGGCCGCACCCAGACGCTCCGCTACGACGACGGCTCCGGCGACGAGATGACCGTCCCGCTGGGCACCACGGCCTTCGTCTCGGGCTACGCCATGTACGACCGGCTCACCCCCGAGGACCAGCACTTTGCCCGCACGACGAGGGTCGAGTACGCCCCGCACCCCTACGTCTGGATGAGCAGCGCAAGGTCCCGCTCCGACGGCCTAGGCCTCGTGTCCGAGGGCAAGGAGGTGCCGCTCGGCGATCTGCCGCCCGTCGAGGAGGACAAGATTCAGGTCTTGCCCATGTGCTGGCGCAACCCCGTCACGGGCCGGCTCGCGCTGCAGGTCCACCCGTCGGCGGTGCGGAGACTGCACCTGGCGGACGGCACCGTGGTCGAGGACCTCGCCGAGGTCCGGGAGCTTGTGCACCGGCTGCAGCGACCGGGTATCGCGCCCGCGAACGTCTACGCCCACGACTGGGAGCAGGGCGACTTTGTAATCTTCCACAACCGAGGCGTGATTCACTCGGTCGTCGGTGCCTTTGCGGAAGACGAGGTTCGCTTGTTCCGGCAGTGTAACATCGCTGCCAGTCGGCTCCCCGAGGGGCCCGTTTGAGCTCGCACTGCGGGCTGTGTAGTAACTTTGTCGGGGGGGGGGGGGGGGGGGGGGTTCGTTTTACTTACTTTTTTGGATGTTTTCCCCAGCCAGGTCATGCTATCTATCATAGATAGCTTAATGAAACCTTTGTTTAATGGAGTTTACCCAGCCTCGTCTCCACAGTGCAGTCATTGTCCATACCAAACCCAAGATGGCTCCAACCTCTACCAAGTAGCATTGTCACCGAGATAGCCGATAGACTTCGTCGTCAAATCGACCTCGTGACGAACTAAGCCATCCGGACACCGTGGGGGGGGGGCCTTCCATGCATCCCAAGTTACATCGAGTCGACATGGGCCACCCTTCCGCGCGCCGATCCCACGTTGCCATGGCACATGCACGTCGTGTCACGGCGGTGCTGAGCACACCACGGCGATCACCGTTGGACATCCAGGATCGGAGGCGGCAGCTGTATCTGATGCCGAGATCGCCCTTTGCCCCGCGCCGAACCACCCAAAGTCCTTTATGTGCAACGAGCTCATGCGGTCACTTGACATCATACTGGCGGGGGGGGACGACTGGATGATCAGAGCTCACTTGTACATACTAGAGTACGACGTTTGTATCTTGACATCTATCTGGCTACCAGCCGTAGAGCAAAATTGACTTCTTATAAGAACTACCACCCAAATGAAATATAAAAAAATCGTGATGATGCCGAGCAACCCCACGTCGCCATGACCCATGTAAGCCGTAGGATACCAACGCCGTAACAATCCCAATCCAATTATAGGACTTTTATGCATGAAACTAAAAAAAAAAAAAAAAGGGGGGGGGGGGGGGGGGG
>PUHP01000372.1:12959-31244 GCA_006783085.1 Colletotrichum shisoi
AGGACCGTCCGGCTCCTACACACCAAATCCACCCAACACCACCTCTTCCTAGTAGTCTCGTCCCGTCACAAGAGGGGGGAAGCAACATACGCATCATGTCCATGGCATCCTCGCGGTCGGCCGCAATCTCCATGCGCGTCGAGTTGTAGCAGTGGTACTTTTGCTGCAGCTCCAGCATGCACTCCCAGAGGGCCTCGAGGTCGGCGTCCTCGGCGGAAGAGCGGCGGCCGGTCAGGGAGGGTCTCGGGTTGCCTGCGGGCTGTTCTTCTCCCGCGGCGGTTGGCGCCGGGGCGTACTCGGTCATGGTGACGGAGGCGTCGCACTTCTCGTTGGGGGCACAGGGCCGGATGACGATGTCGTCCTCGCTGTCGCTCTCGGGCCACGAATAGCCTGAGCTGCTCCGCTTGGGGAACTGGGTCGTCCTTCGTTGTTGTCGGCCGAACATGGTTGAGCACACACAAGATGCGGTGTGATGAGATGAAGGTGGAAGTTGGTAGGGAGGAGGTTGTCCGTATGGTAAGAAGTAGCGCGGGCGTCGTATCGGTAGGTATTTGTATGTGTCAGGGACGACGGTGCGTGCGTGCGTGCGTGTAAGTGTCTGTGCTAGTTGTTGTTGACCTGGGTGACTGTTGTTGACGTGAGGCGTCGATGGGTGCCCGACGTTAAATATAGGGGGGGGGAACAGGGCGATCGTTCAGACGAAGAAGTAGAGCCCAAAAGTGCCGTGCTGGGAAGAGGGATCTGACGAATATGGCGAAACAGCAAAACAGGTTCGAACGGGCTCACAAGCCCACTATATAAACCGCGGGTGCCGGGAGCCCTATGCAGTGATCACCAATCTAAGGCTCAGATCGTTCGAGACGCGGCGCCCTAAAAATCTGAAAGGCCATGGCGATCAGACCCGCGGGCGGCGCGCCCAACGGAACCAGGCCGACCCTTACTCATGCCAATGTCTCGGGGGGGGGGGCCAGTCTCTGCCGGTACCAGCCCAGTCAAGCCAGTCAGAGATGCGGCTTTTCAGGCCATCAGGTAAAGAAATGGGAATGGATTCGGGTGTGAGGGCGTGGATAAGGGGTGTGTGTGTGTGTGTGTGAAAGTGTGAGTGGGAGTGGCACCGGGTGCTCGTGGCACACCTCCTAAGACGCTCTTGGGAACGTGTACAACTTACAAGCGAGGGGAGGCCCATTGCCGTAGCCGCATGCTGTTTGAGACTAACACGCGTGCAAGAGGAGTAGTACTTTTGAGGTACGGATAATTCGGCCTGGAATGAGTAATGGCGATGGGGCCGGGAGGGCTGCGCTGAGAGCTCCGTCTGGCCCGGGCAGCGTCCGGAACTGGAACTGGGCATTAACTGGGTCCGTCCATGCAATTTTTTTTTGCCTTTTTTCCCTCCAAAGTTGCCTCTCCTTGCTGCTTCTCCCTGGAACCTTGGACGAACCATTTCTCGTCACCAAGGGAATTCGTCGGAGAGTCCGTATATGAAGGAGGAGAGAGGGATAGGAGAAGAAGGGCCGAACCAACGTACCGCAAATGGTCCCGGCTTGCCCCCCCTTTGCAAAGGAAATGAATGGAGCTACAGGCAGCAGTTTTCGTCTGTGACGTCGGCTTGGTCCCTGGAAATAATTAAACGAGAGCCAAAAGAAAATATAGAAAAATTTGTGTAAATTCTCCGAGCAATGTCAACAATTTTTTCCCTTTAATTGCCTTTGTCAAGCAAGGTACTTGGTGTTAGTACACACGCCGCATGCTTCCGTGGCTTAGTATACATCTCATGTGTGTATGTGTTGTACATGCTCGCCCGACTAAGACCTACGCGACCATAGGCTCTTCTTCTCTTGTCCTGCGAATGAGGAGCCCCTTGCATGGCATCTAGGCTCTGTCATGGAAAAAGAGCAAACAAGTTCTGTAGAGGGGGCACTGCAAGAGAGTTTCCCGCAGCTGCCCCTCCTTCCCTCCCTCCCCGGTCTTGTCATGATGTTATGGCGGTGTCAGCTTTGCACTCGCGAGTGGATGAAAACAGCCCCCCCGGGCCGTCGTGGATGGGCGTGGCTGTGTTGGTCACTCGTCAGGCCATCAAAGGGCCGTGACATCCGCCCAGACGAGCGGATGACCTCTGCCGGGCGAGCATAGAGACGCCGACAGCATTCCTTGAAGGGGGGGGGGGGGCTGTACTCTGGGTTCGTCGCCGCATGAAAGTATAGAGATTGCTTTGTGTGTTACCGTACATCCCGTTGAAACTTTGGAATGTTTGGATGTGGGGAGGGGGTTTGGTCAACGGGCGATGAGGGGTCGCATTCTTCCTCCCTGGCGACTATCAGAAGTGCGTTGTGTGACGCGCTGGTGCCATGTCACGCTTGAATGGAGCGATAAGGCCATAATGGCCATTCCAGGGCCCAGATTCGCCCAGGGCAGCGGCTCGGTGGCTTCATGACCTGCGGTGAAGGAGGTTCATCTGCAGTCACCACTAACCATCCCACCAAAGCATCAGTAGCTCTGGAGCGTCTGTCTTGGACACTGAGACATATATGCCCGACACCCGGTACTTGCATGGTTGGATCAAATGACGGTGACGGTGCGGGAAGGGCCCGGGAAGTTTAGGCGTGAGAGACATGTCAGATGAGTCTGGATGGAGAGGGGAGGTGTGGGGGAGCTTCCCTCAACCTTTGGGCCAACTTTTTTTTGTCTATTTTCTCTCTTCTTTTTCTTCTTGAGGCCTCGAACCCTCTCAACCTACAGAGAACAGGGGGGGGGGACTGGTGCGGTTCTCATTTGCCGGGAGGCGGGCCTCATCTCAAAAACTACCGTCTATTCCCGCGAATGGGGCCACTAGGAGGGTCGCCGCGCAGGGGCCGGTTGCGCACCGGACTGTCGTGATCTACGCCCGACTTTCGGTGAGGTGGACGAGTTGGCCGAGCTTGTTCGATCGAATCGATGAGCCGAGCGCGAAAACCGGCAGTGACGGTTGCTATTGAGATCTTGACGACCCATTGTATGATTCCATCTGCACCACCGAGGGTAGCTTAGCACTGAGGTGAGGGACAACACGCTGTGCTGCATGCGCGCCCACAGACCACAGACACATCATCGTCCGGACACTTCGGACATGGTCTAAATGAGGACCGGACGAAGCTGCTACCCAAGCAAGTGTGGAAGGCGAGAAGAAAATCAGGATCTGGCAGCTCGTCGTCTCCTCTTCACATGCCCACAGCCACATCTCCCCCCCAGCTTGGCTGCTTGGCTGGCCCCCTGCTGACTCTGCGAAGCCACACATGATTAAACACGCCAAGTGCCCAGCATGTTGCGCCATCGAGAGTCGTCCGCGGCCGCCGAGCCCTCTTGTAGGTGGGGTTTACGTGTAGTCAAGAGGCTCGGTGTTCCAAGTGTTTGGGCAAGTTCCTTGACAACGATTCATCGCCGAAGGTTTCGCTCACGGCACTCCGGTCTGCCAAGATGCGACCGGAAGGGGCGCTGCTCGCAAAGCTTCCGTCCCGGCTCCTCCACTTGGGAGTCGGCCGGAGCACACACCGGACTGGACGAGTCGTCGTCAGCTTATCCAAAACACAGCATGCCAAGGCTGGCGAAGTCCAAGAAAACTTTAGCTGGGCTTCTGGGCCCAGGCTAGTGGCTCTAAACCGATTCGTGAGCCGCATGCATCTGCGACGCGGCGTTGGGGGGCGTTGCTGGACTCTTGAATCAAGCCAGCGGACGGCCCGAAATGCGTCATGTTCTGCAGCCTCTCTCTCTCTCTCTCTCTCTCTCTCTCTCTCTCTCTTGGGACTTTGGGACTCAGCACCTGATCCCAGTCGATTTCTGTCAGCCATACTATCTACTAGTCAAGCAAGTAGCTTCACCTAGCAATGCTCGATTGTCATTGTGACTGCAGAAAGAGGAAGTTTCAGTCACGGAGAGGCAAACATGTGGGCATGCTGTGCTGGTAAATAAACCTCGTTATCAACTCCACTCCAGCCGTCGTTTCAGAAACCACAGTCTAGACTTGTCCACCTACGAAAGTGGACGAGTCTTGTACCACGCATCAATGACAAACTCGCTGGCAGTCAGATAGCTGACACAGTCGATCCGGCATCAGTCAAGGCCTCGCGATGATGAGAAGACGTAAGGCCTAAAGGGTCTCCTCAGCCAACCAAGCCCTATATCTACCTGTTTGTGAAATAAAGTCATAACTTGCCTTTGCATTCAGGGAGGAGGGGGGACAGTACGGCTTCATTGGGTGAGAAATAAGAAGACGTTGTGACGCTCTCGGCAGAAAAGCCGAAAAGGGATGGGTCTGGACAGCAGACAAAGGCTAACGAGGGTTCGACGATGGCCGGCTGAACCTTGCACAGAAACAGCTGCTTTCCAAGGCGCAAAATCATCAACGCCCGTTCCGCGCGGGCCGATCTTTCCGTTCAGTAGCGGCAGTCCGGTGTTCCCTGAGAACTCAGCTCTGTGAGCCGTGGCGTCGAATCCACATTACCATCCAGTTGAAAACGAACCGAAAGCCGGCGTCTAAATTGATTTGCCATTCCGTTTGTAGAACCGGATAGTCTGGCGCTTCACCAAAAACGGTCTGCGCCCGTTTGCATGGATGGTCTTGCCGTCTCTCTAGTCTGCGGCCTGCTCTTGATCGCTTAGTTGCTGTAATGCCATTAGACGGTATGTATCGATTGACGGTGCTTTGGGCATCGAGCAGCTGGCAATTTCTTTGTTTGAAGGATGTGAGCTCATATGTCTCTCATCCGTACAATATTACATACCACGATATCATTAGAAGCTCATCAACTCATGCAATGACCTCGGCCTGGAACCTTGATACGTAGAAAGTCGCGTCTTGGCCGGTGAAAGCCTCCGTTCCAAACTGGTCAACTTGTTTCCTTGTCAGAGTACGGTGCTATAATCTACAGCAGAAGGGTAGACTTACTCAAGAGATACTGGTTGCCCAGAGGAAAGGCGTAATTGCTGGCCAAGTGATCTCCAAGAAGCTGTACACCTTCATTGCTCCGTTGTAACCAAAGTACAGATCCCAGGTGTAACCGGCTAGCTGAACCTGCGCGATGGGCGTGCCTGAAGGGCTCTCTGTAATGGGCCAGATGTCTCCGTATAATACCGTATTTATTCAGCCTGTCGCGTTTCATTCTGAGCAAACTCTTTCCATGCGGACTAGGCCTCCCTCGGCCATCGCGAGATCGAAGGACACACCATATCATCACTTCGTATTCCCCGCTGTAGTTGGGATGGTTGGGGTCGGGGTGTGTGAAGAAGTCGTAGGCCACGTTCGCCCGTACCTATGTCGGTGACAGTCGGTCTTGCTGTAGCTCCACTGAGCCGTGGTCGGAAGCCCCTTCATGTTGTTGAGAAGACGACGAGTGAATTGGCGGTTTGCGTAAGCATAGCTCTTGACGTTTTTGGCTGCTCCGTCCCACGTCCAGGTCGTGCCCCAGGAGAGGCCGCCGCTAGACGCAGGATAGTAGGTGCACTGAGAGCCCGAGTCCGCGTCGTCTTGACCCCAGAGGTTGTTAAGTAGGTTATAGCCGTTCACGGACGCATATGCGTAGAGAGTGCAAAGAGAAGACTGCGCAGAACGCGTGGAAGTTATGGTTGTCGAAGACCGAGTGGTGGTAGCGGGCTTCGTCGTGGTCGTGGCCGTGGTTGTGACAGGGCCTACCGGAATGCACTGATAGAACCCTGCCAAATCATGTCAGAGTTCACAAATCTCAACCAATGTAAACATCGTGACTGCGTGGATTGAGACAGCTTACAGTCGACCTGTCTTACGCAAGTGAAGCCAGCATCACAAGTCGTCGGGCCTGTGTATGCGATGCCTACATGCTTGGATGTTAGTTAAGCAGCAACAAGCAGTAGATAGAGATCTATGAAAATTTCACACCACCGCGTTGGCCCCAGCCAGCGACTTGTGCCAATGTATGGCTGACGAAAGACAGCCAAAGAAGGAGATAAATAAGGCAACTCATTTTGTGGCTTTGGAAATCGTTGTTGGCTGTCTTTTGTTTTCTGTGGTCCATGAACAGCCTGGCTGGTGTTCGGAGTTCGAATATATATAAATAATTATTTTATCAAACGCCTCATGCGGTTTCATACGGTGCATCCTGTCATTTTACAGCACCATTCAGATTTCTTCATGTCGGAATCGTGTCCTTTCGAAGTACATGTCCGAGTTCCTCGCATACGACATGATTTCCTGAACAAATTTGGCGGATAGAGCAGTTCCGGACCTTTGCCCAAAACTGGGCGGTATCTTACATTCCGGGGTTTAAAGCTGCATAAAGAGGCTACGCTCCGGCCGGGCAAGTCGGGATGCTTCGGATCGCTTGACGACAACTATGACATGTCTGCCATCCGGCGCATGTCTTTCGGGTTCCCAACGAGAATAATTCAGTCATTACGATGCATGCCAGAACTACAAATTCAGCAAAACGCATCCCAAGTTACAAAATTTCCGTTTGGCAACTTATTAACGCCCTCTTCAAATGCAGGGGGAGGTTTCATCCTTCGTCGTCTGACTCACAACTGTGATGATGTCCAGCTGGTCATCAGGAGACTAGTATCCAGTCTCTGTCAAATTGCCTGTCAACTTTACACCCCATATCTTCGGGCTCCAGTTGCTACGATATGATACGGTAAGATCATGGCCGTATTAAACGATTTTCTAAAGTGGCAGATAAGCCTGTGGTGTAGTGCATGTTTTTGCAGGCCTGGCTATTCAGATTTGGACACCCGGGGCAAGACTGAAAGTATTCGCTGTGATGCTTGGCGTTTCCGAACTCGGTCAACCGGGTGTTGTAGGTAAGTGAGGAAGCAACGTAGGAATATGTAAAAGCTGTTACAGCAGGTAGCAGGAGCAGCAATGGCGACTACAAGCTTCCCATCGGCGCTCGATGCTTGTTGACTGAGAAGGCGCCGGCGTCTTGGAACTCTAAATGACTTGATGTGCGCACGCGGCATCACCAAGAAGCGAGCAAGGCAGTCTGGAACCAAGTGGTGAATAGGCAACCGCGGTAGGAGGGGCATGGCAGATTCACCGTCACGTCTTGCCCTGTGTCACCATGTCGTGAGACTCCAAGAAACAACCCCGTGATTCACGTCCACTCGGCGAACAAGATACGACAAAAGAATAACCAACCGCCAGGACTTGAGTTTTTTTTGACGACTAAAACATAAAAAATACAAGGAGAAACAAGCTGCCGATCAACCAGACAGCCAAAACTGACGCAAGCCCCATACTGAACGCAACAACACTCACTTCAACACCACTTCGACGCTCGGAACACTGAATAACATTCGCCAAGATGTGCAAGAGAAAGTACACCCCTATTCGCTGCCTCAAGTGCAACGGCCAATACAAAACACGCAAGGGCAGAAGGAGAGCGTGCAGGACCAGGCGCGAAGGTCGTGAATGCACGGAAACCGTCTTCGAGAGGTTGCCCTCGGTGAAGAGGGGCCATTGCGTAGACTGCGCCGACTCCTCCGCGTGCACCACGGATTCTTGGCCCGACTCGGTGTAGATGATTCGGAATGTAAGGCAAAAGTCTCATAGCGTCACCAAGGCCGGGCCGGTGAGTTGGGGCAGGTGGCAGAGGATCATCGATGGTGGTGGATGACGTTCGGTGAGACTGGGAGGAGCAGAGCGAGCAGCGACTAATAGTATCGACCACTCAAGACAGTCAGGTCATAATAGACTTAGTACCATACCCACAACCGCTTTCGAGGTTTTGATTTCTGACTGTGAACATGACCCCTGAACACGGCTCGGCATATCAAGCTGAGCGTCATCAGACTATCAGATATATCGGACAGCAATACATTCTGATGAGGTTGTAAGGAAATAGAACAGCAGAACTGCTGGATGATCCAAGCTGATTAATAAAAAACCTTTCGTCGTTGTTACTATGGCAGCTACTTCTGGCGTCTGCTTGAATCACAATCAGGAATGCCACTCGGTCTTGGTGATTGGTTGAACCTCCTCCTGACATATGTTTGTTTTTCGCAGGACTTTCGAAACTTCCAATAATCACCCCAAACCACCCCAGCGGAAAATCAGTCCATCAAACAGCATCCTTGGACCCCCTTCCTTGTGACAATCTTCATCCTTTGCGAGGAGAGAGACATGGTTCATACGCGTCCAAGCGAGCGCTTTGCTCTCTGCTTCTTGGCGCCACCCCCAGGCAAGACAGGGTTGTCTAGTTCGCAGAACGTGCCGTTCTCGGGCAAGGTCCCGTTCACGTAGTAAGCCTCCGTCACCAAGTCCGCGCAAGACGACGTTCCGGTGGAAGAATGCTTTCTGTTGTCAGCTCCGTCCACCGTTGCACAGAATCACGGACAGACAAGAAAGAAAACTAAAAAAAAAACTACAAAAAAGAAAACTCACACCGTAGCCGTTCGTCTGGAGGACAACGCTCCCCTCGAACCCGGCGCTGGCGTTCCGCGCCGAGGCCAACGGCGTAAACGCGTCAGCCGTGTTCCCGATGAACAGGATGGGAAGCCTCGTCTTGACGCGGAAGTCGCCGGCGTACTGCTCCTTGGCGGGGAGCCGCCACTGGGCGCAGACCATCTCCGTCGCCGTTTGCACGTCGCCGAAGATCCTGCTGATGCCAAACTGACGCTCCATGATGGGCAGGAACTCGTCTAGAGAATCGACGCGGACGATCTTGTCCCCGCACCGGATGCCCGCCTGCGCATCGACGGCGGCGCCTATGGAGTCGTACGTCGCGGCCAGCACGGCCCAGATCTGCGTGAAGCGGGCCAGGTCCCGGGAGATCAGGGCGTCGAAGCCGACGTCGAGGAGGACCCAGAGACCCGGGCTGTAGAGCGCCGTCATGACGCCGCTTTTGACGAAGCCATAATCGATGAGAGTGCCGTTGAAGGGGACGGGGCGGTCGTTGAGGTCGTCGATGAGGGTGTAGATGGTTTCCTCGAGCTGGCTTGCCGTCTTGTTCTGGTATCGTTGGGCGAGTCGGCAGGTGGACGGGTTTGCGACGCAGGACTGGAAGACGGCGCTGAAGGCTTTGTCCGAGTCCGTCCACTGCTCGTCGTCGCTGGGGAAGGTTCAGAGCATCAGAAATCGTCCTGATGAATGCCGAGGGATGCCCAGAAAGATTCAATTTTGCAGATGGAAATCAGGACTCACTGCCCGTGGTAGTACTCGTGGGGGTTGAGATTTCCGTCGAGCACCTTCTTGTCGATTCTCTCGGGAAACATGGCCGCCGCCGTTTGTCCCAGAAGAGTCCCGTACGAGCCGCCTGGGAGGACGAAGTCAGTACCAGAACACCAATGCTGAAAGGATGCAAAGGAATCGGGGAATTGTCCTACCCCAATGTCGCAACAAGCCGTCCTCGCCAAGGGCGTCGACGATCTGCATCATGTCCCTCGCAACGAACGCAGTGCCCACGAGGCCGCCGACCTCCTTGTTGCGCTCGTAGCACTTGTCTACGTAGAGCTTAGCATAGGCCCACAGCCTGGCGGGCGTGTTGTCCGACGACTTGGCCCAGAAATTGGGAGGGATCAGGGAGCCCCATGCCTTGGGGTTCTTGAGGATGTAGGAGATTCTTTCCTGTTCATCTTCAAAGCACGAGATGGGTAGCGTGTTGCCAGTACCACTACGTTTTGGGGTCCAACGTCAGCTTTGCATTCACGAGTGCATTCGTTTCTCCGTGTTGGCTTACCGCGGGTCGAAGGTGACGAGATCGTGATATTCGCTGGTCGAGCTATCGTCACATTCCAAGTCAGGCTTCATCGGCAGGCGAGGGATGTCTTTGACGGGGAGGAAACCAAATCACTTTCGGAAAAGGCTACCCGACGTAGCCATAGCCGGCCGGCCAGCAACACTTGGTCCGCCAAAGTTGAATAGAATGCTACCCTTGGACGGCTGGCGAAGGGCAGGGATCCGAAGAAGCTGCAGCTGGAGCGTCCCATTCGACTCGGGCTGAGTATAGTCAAGCGGCACCGAGAGGTTGGCGCATTGGATGGGCTCAGTGCTGTTGAAGTCGGGACATGGCCCCCAGTTGATTCGGTTCTCGCCCGGACTGGTCGCTGCGAGGCCTACTTGGATCAGCAGGCCGGCGTGTAAGAGAATCGAGAGGCGAGCCATCTGGTTGACCGGATGGGAACTAAGTTGTGAGGTGGTGGGAGAGCGTGATGCTACACGGTTGTTGTGGTTGCGAACTTGCGACACAAGAACAACGGGTGCTAGTGATGAAGTATATAGTGATAGAGGCTAGGAATGTCAGACACTGAACCACGATCGAATCTACGATATATATACACTTTTTTCCGAATCAGCCTCGAGACGCCAAAAAACAATGATGCTTTCCTATCCACCGCCCCAGTCTCGTGTCTCTCCAGTCTGCCTGGCACCTCGGATGCCCACTTGCAAAAGTCCTTTAGCCATCACCCAGACCCTGCCGCAACCCCATGATAGCCTAGCCCAAGATTGCTGAAGCAATGATGAAATGCAGAGCCGCCACCATGCCAATAACCGTTTAAGGAAGAGAGCTGCTCTACGATGATGCCACCCTGCCAAAGGCAGTCAACAGTACGGATCGCGGGCGGGGGACAAGGACACCTTCAATTGCCTAATCGAGAAAGACCTGAAGCCATGTCAGCAGCGGGTCCGGCAGCCAGGCAGTGTCGGGCGAGAGGGCTGAGTAGTGGTGAATTGGATTGGCCGTTGGTCGCTTCTCCTCCGTGGAATCTATTTTCTTGCGGGGTACCAACATGGTCTGCCAGTTGTGCATGAGGACTGGTACCGGTAAACATGATGGATGAACTGACACTGTACTCTGTACAGAGTAATCCATCACTATTCCTCCCTCGGACCCGCAAGCCACCGGCCACCACGGCGTGCTGCGGTGTCTAGAGGCTTTCAACATCCGTTGCCCACCGAGACAAAGTCACATACTCAATCGCCAACAACACTCACTGACGACTGGCAGCACCTCGTCAGAGTCCGGAGCACAACACCGGCATTCGGTATTGCCCTGGCATTGAAGCATGTTCAAACTTTTACTCCCGATGCCGGACAGAAGAGTCAAGACCAGACACACACACACACACACACACACACACACACACACCCGACCCGAGTCAGGTCCTGCTTTCTGTACTCTGTACTCTGTACCGCTCGAGAATTAGAAAAGTCGGGAGGGCCACTAGCGCAATGCACGCGCTGCTGCATGCAACGCTGCTCTCCAGAGACCTTCCCAAGAACAAGTTGTGCAGCAGCAGCAGCAGACAGACCCTAGTTACATTCAGGGTTAGGCGGGAGGGAGAACCTTCAACGGAACCCCATCTGTTAGATCTCCTCACTCGCATGTGCCTCTCTCTTTTCTCTCTCTATCTCTCTGTCTCAACAGTTGAGTGGCGGCAGCAAGAGTCAACCCATCTACGAACCATCGTGGGTTGATACAATGACCATGAAAGCACCAACGTGATGCACCTCACGATTGTCTCAAATGGTAATGGCGGCCGGGTGTGTACTTTGACTGATTTGTATTCATTCTCGCTGGCTCCCGAGTTCTTGCCGAGGTCGCAGTATCTCACCGCTACTCAACTCGAAATGAAGCTCCACTGCGCATGCCTTCGTTGCCTCGCAACAATCATCCTGATAACCCGTAGCCACGCTGTCCCGTAAAAAAAAAAGGGTCCAAGACGTGAAATAGCCTCCGCTGCACAACCCCGGAGTGAGACGCCATGGTCTACTCATTCAAGAAAAACAGACAAACCAGCTCCCAACATGACAGTATGAGAGTCTTCTGATCATGATGCTCCATAGCCATCTAGATGCCAATCGTGACGCTGTCGCGGACCCGTTGCGATCGATGCAAAAAAAAAAAACCAATTAAACGAAAGGTGGCGCCGAGGGAATGCGGGTTCCTGATCCGGTTCCAGCGGGTTTCTTCCCGCGCTGGTCGTTGTCCTCTGAGGACAGTGCCCTTCTAGTGAGACCCAGCCCGAAACATGCAACGCTGAAAAATGCAAACGCCGGTGTACCCAATGCCGGACGGAAGGCGGGTATTGGAAAGACGTGTATGGAAATTGGGTTGCGAAAAGTCGGTTCGATAATCCCAAGGGTGGGGGAGAGCGAAGTCGGCGTGAAAAGCGTATGAAATTCGATTGCTCGCAAGGGGTATCGCGGTGGCGGCCATCTATACCGAAAGAGGGGAAGAGGAAGAAAGCACTTCATAGGCGTGTACTCGAGGGTGAGAGCGTTGGGCGCTCTCTCTCTCAGTGCTTCTTGTCGGAGCTGGCAGAGTGCTGCTCCGTTTGGTGGTGGTGATGTTTGTGTGACGAGTGGTGCTTGCGAACCTGGGCAACGTCAGTACGTGGTGCGATTTCGGCAGGGCCATGATGCGCCAGGCAACTTACCCGTTGGCGACCGCGGTGCTCCTCCTCATCTGATGACCCATTGCTGAGACGTCTCCTCTCCTCCTCGTACCAGGTACTCAAGGACTTGCCACCGAACATGAGGTCATCGTCCTCAATGATGGTGGCTTGGATCCAACCCTGCGAGGCAAGGTCGAATTCCCTGGCGTTCGGGTCCATGGCGTTGATATTGGGGATCACGTAGTATTGGTCTTGTGCCGGTGACATGTTTGCGTCGGGTTCTGGGAACGGCGGCTAGTTGTGGATTGGGACAGGTGGATAGAATGGTAATGGCAAGATGGGACGGAATGGACGGCGGCCCCTTTATGTTTGTTCGCGCGTGTTGCGTGCAAGGCGCGAGATGGTGGATTGGGCGTAGATGAATCGCTTGATTGATGGCGTTTGGGAAAAGCCGGGATGATCGCGGCGGGAGTTATTTAAGCCTCGAAGACAGGGACCCTTGAGTTGAGTTTGGCTATTTAGGGTAGAGCTGGGTCGGCCGACAGGGAAGTCTGGACTTGGATGTTCGAGATGACGGGAGGGTGTGGCGGAAGGCTCGACGAAAGCGCACAAAGAATCCAGCGGGGCGGGCGTTCGGATATCCCAGGGTCCAGCAAGGAGAGCAGAGGAATGCTGGAGATGGACGGTTTTCTTTGTTCTCCGCGGTGTCTGGTGTTTTGGTGGTGAAAATGGGCGAGGCGAGACAGCACTAGAGGGCGGCGAGTGGGCTGGATCGGATCGTGGAGAGGCCGGACCGAGGGATCGATGATAGCCGACAGTTGGATGTGGGCGAGAGAGGCTTGGATGGAGATCGTGGGTCTAGACGCGGGCACTCCAGCAAGGTGATGAGAAGGCGAGATGGCGAGATGACGGAGAGTGGGAAGACGGAAGAGAAATAGAAGGAGAAGAAGGAATCAGAGCAAGAGGCTGTCATGACGAGCGGAAGCGGGCGAAGGCTGGGTTATTATGGATTATGGCATTGTGGGCTCTCTCTTCGAGAGGCAGCCGCAGGCACAGGCGCAGGCGGGTGCAGGGCAGGTGTGCAGCAGGTGCGAGGGTGTGGGCTCTTTTCCCCCGTATTATTTTCAGGTTGCTCGCGTGGCGGGGAAGTATCTTTTGGTGTGTGTGTGTATGTGTGTGCTGGAGGTAGCCGTAAACGGAGGGTAGGAAGGATACGGAGGGAAAGAAGGAAAGATAAGGAGGACAATGACAGGGGGGCCCCAGTCCGTTTGGGAGAGAGGGGGGGTGAAAACTGAGTAGTGGACCATCGGGAAGGAGCCCGGAAAAGGCTAAAACGGAACGACCAAAACGACGGGACGAAACGGTGAGCCCTCGACAAGACAAAAGCACTGATGACGGAAATACGGAGTGCCACACTCGGGCAGTCGGGCTGCTGATGCTAATGCTGACGCTGATGCCGATACTGATGCTGACGGTACATGATGATGGCAATGCTCGCTCAGGCCGACAAAGAGACTGCTGATGCGGCGCGGTTTCAGACCACCAACCGGCAGCAGCAGCAGCAGCAGCAGCAGCAACATCAGCACCACAGGGCCAGTTCACCACAGTCGCCAGGAATCAGGCCCGGCTGGAATGTGTTGCAGATGCGGCGGCTTCCGGAACAGGAAGTGCACAGCGCAGCGAACAGCACCACCAAGGTGCTGCCCGCCGACAATGTGGCTGCCGCTCCAGGCCCCGGGCAGGCCCGTCGAGTGGATGGAACAGGCATGGCCGCTTCAGCGCCGATGTGCCGGCGCTGAGGAAAATTAAGGCCCGGAAGTCTGGGCCTAGACCTGAAGCTGGACGCTCTACTTCTGCAATCCCACAGCCTGGTCTGGATCATCCAGACGGTGGCCGACGACGATGCCGTTGAGGGGCTGGAGCCTATTTCGGGTGTCCTACTACCCGACAGCTGAATAGGTAGGACTTGGCCCAACTCAAGGGCCCAATCCAAGGAGGAACGGGGGGTTGGATATCCTCTTCAGGTCCCGTTTACTTTCAAGACAGCTTTCTTGGAGCTGACGACTGATGGGAGGCGAGGTGTCGTGTCATGTCAGGATGACAACACCGCCGAGGATTGCAGCGATGACACCGGAACAGACAACAGCGGCCCAAACCTGGCGCCCGGGCGATAATGACGCCTACGGGTTGCCATTCAGTAAAAGGTCCTTCGTTCTGACCGGCCTCAAGTATCTTTGCACTGCCATGATCTGCAGATGTACATCCGTGCTGAGCCTCCGGTCGCCTCCACTCTCTCATGGTACACACAGTGATAGAAGTTTACCTCTGTAAGGGGGGATCCTTGGGGCGCATGTCCAGTGTTAATGGGGGGGAGGGGGGGAGGCGTTGCAGGCCATCTATCTCCTACCTTGGAAGGGAGTCAGCAGCCCCCCCCCCCGCGGGTCCTCCTTAGCAGGCAGGTCGCCTCGCCCACAGCCATTCGCATTGACTGACGGCCAGCAAAGGCAGACAAGCCGAAAACGACAGGACGACGAGGCGGCGCCCCTGGCGGGAAAGGCGAGAGGCGGCGCAGGGTTATCGGGTCGACCGGTCTTCCGTCGGAATAACGGGCTGGCGTGCCCAGTTACCCAGGTAGGTAGGTAGGTACCTTACCTTTTTGCGCTCGACGCCAGACAGAAACGGAACCCCGCGATAGGGCGGAGTCGGTACGCCCCACGGACGAGTTGAGACGAGACGGTGGTGACGGTGGTGATGGTACGTACCGAACGTCGAGCGTACCTTGTCTGTCATCGAATGAATGTCACTGTCACTGCCGGATTGATTGATTGATTGCAGCCGTCTGCTGATGAAGTTGGTCTTCCTCTTCACGCCCTATTCAAACATTGCTTCATCTTCTTGCTTCCAGAAAACCAGCTACGTGTATCCGTACACAGACTCGTCGGTCTCACGTTTCCTAGCCCGCGCTAGACCCTCACCAGAGCTCCTCGACGTCCCGACGCCTCTATCCGCATCTCAATCCCCCCGTATCCTTTGTTGGCCGCCTCCAGGGTCAAGAGCGAAACGCGTCGCCGATCGTCCCAAGCTTTCAGTCCTTGGCCCCTCGGTTTCTTTCTTATCCATCATTGAGCCTCGAAGCCGATTCCTGACTCGGAACTGATGTGCGCAGAGGCCCGCTTGGGTGATTCGCCTCCTCTTCCCGACCTACCTAGGTATCCCGTACTGTATGATGTTGGCGGAACATGACCGACGGGAGGTAGTGCCACTTACGGCTGCTGGAACGGATTGAACGGGAGAACCATCAAACAAGGAATTCGGCGACGATGTTCGTCCACCCGATGTGTTCAACATTCAAAGCCACATCATCCACTTTATCATCCCCGGGATGCCTTGACCGTCTCCGATATGCGCCCCGGGTTGCGTCTTCATCTCGCAATCCGGGCCATCGTGGGACATCAGATAGAAGGTCGCGGATGACAATGCCTGGACCTGGGCGGCCTACACTACACCAGCACATACATAGTACACCACAATCTCCTCCATCTCTTGGCCTGGTCCGCCCTACCCCGTCCCCTTCCCTCTTCGTGGATCTTGGCAGGCTGTGCAAAAGGGTCAGCCCTGCAGCCAATGGACGATACCGGATGGACGCGGGACCAGTGACCACGGTTACACAGTCCGCCGCCTAATCCTCGATACCCGTCAGTGCCATCCATGAAGAACGCCGAAAAAAGAACAAGCCGCCGATGGTCATCTCGCCTCTCGTAACACTTGAGGGGTCTCAACCGCGCCTTCGCGTACGACGTGTAATTTTATTAGACCATTACGGGTCTTTCGTGTCTCTTCCTCATCTTGTTGGCCTGGCATCTGTGCCCTCTGGAGCCTCGCCTCGGTATCCCAGCTCTCCCGGGCCGTTTTGGCCTCGGCGCGCGGTTCCCCCTCTTCTAACCCCAGACATCCCCTCATTTCACCAAAACAGCTATCCGCGCCCAGCCTTCAAGGACGTGTCTCAACTGTCCACTAATGTCAGTGCCAACGCCAAGCTCCATCGCGACGACACCGAACCTCGGGCAGTCGGCTAACACTGGAATATCCACCAGTCGCACGAAGCCGCCCTGCCATCTCCCTGTGCCGCCGTCTGCATCTACTGTAGCCATGCATGTCAACAACTTTAATAAAAGGCGTGACAGACCGGTCTCGTACCGTCATGTTCACTGTCTCGTACCCAGTAGTAGCAATAGTGCTTGTTGTCTCACGCCGCTAGGCCATCTGTCCGCGAAACGACACCCAATCGTCATGCTTGGAATATGGCCCGAAGCCTCAGCCCGAGGGGGGGTTTTCATTGGGCTGTTTGCCTGGTCCGACGGGAGACGAGTCGGGCTTACTTTTCTGCCTTGCAGCTCTCTCTCTCTCTCTCTCTCTCTCCCTCTTTTTCTCACCCTATGACTCTCTCTACCTGTCTTCCCGGTCACTCCTGTGTACAGAAACTAGTAACACCATCTCGAGCCCGAAAAATGAGCGCCGGCGCTGTTGGGTTGTTGTGTGTGATGCGAAATAAGCTTCACGACCTCGTCTTCGCATTGGGTTGTCGGCGCGGAATGCGGTACGCTAGAACACGACGACGAGTAAGCAACCAAGTGCTGCATCGCCGTCGTCCTGGTCCGAGGTCTTCATCCACGCGCTGCTACGTTGGCATCGGTGGCCTCACCCAGCACCCCAAAGTCCCAGTCATCATCCATCTTCCAACTCTTCGCATGCGCTCCAGTCAGTGGTGTGCAAAGTGCCAAATGCTGGCTGGCATGTAGCAATGCAACTCCTGGTCCTGTAGTCCGGACATCAGATGTATAACCGCCGGCTCGTTGACACGGCACTCCCTTCTTTGGCTTCTCGACGGCCGCCTGCCCAATTCGGTCACGGGGTGAGCCTCGCGACAATTTCACGGCCGCCTTTCTTACCTGGACCAACCTGACGGAACGGGCGAGCCAAACCCTCGTGACTTTCCAACGAGTCACACGATTCCTACCCACCCTCTTCGCGGCCGCAGCCGCAGATTCCGCCAGTAAGTACGATGTATACCACACAGCACGGAACCAAGGCAAAGACACCGAAAAGCTGGCCTGAAGATGCCTTTGTTGGTTCGGCGCCTCGAGCCGGTGGGCATGGAGCCCCCACAAGGCAGGCTTCCGTCAAGCAGCACCCCGACTTTTCGACCAGCAAGCAAGCGCATATCCCTCCTTTACTATGAACCAAATGGCGGGACGAGCACCCCGTCTTGTCATCCGTTTACAGAAGCTCACCTGTGGCTGATGCTTATCGGAGGATAATTTACTGCAGCATTTGCTGCAGCACATGGTGCATTCTTGCCCCCATGAGCTACCGGGAGCACAAGGAGGGGAGGGAGGGGGAGGGGTTCTGCACATCAGGGTCCTCTGTGGCCGGGCGATCGAACCCCGCGTCGAGAGGAGGAAATGCGATGCCGAAATGCGATGCCGAAGACGACGGGAGGAAGAGACGACTCCCTCGGGAGTGAGTCGCGAGGGATAAACCCGTTAGACCGTGATGGAGGGGGGGGCGTGCTCGGTGTGGTTCGGCGCCTTTTCCACCGCCATTGCCCGACCTTTTTCTCGAGCGAGCCGACTGACCGTATTTATCCCGTCCGTCGCGTCGCCCTCCCTCCGTTGCAAGCTCTCCGTTCGTCGCAACGAACTGAAGCGTGTTTTGGTCCGATCTGCCAGACCTGACTCTTGAAGGTTCGAGCACGTACAGAGGATCGTCTCAAATCGCAGGATCCCACGCGACACTGAGGATACGATGGTACCAGGCCAAAGTAAAATACCCCTGTTGAAAGTTCGGGTGCAATTGTGTGTATTCATGTGTGTGTTGTCTCCGGAGCAATTCCTGCCCCCCCATGTCCTTGGTCTATGTGGGTATGTCCCTCAACACTGAAAACCCCAC
>PUHP01000373.1:0-11456 GCA_006783085.1 Colletotrichum shisoi
ATATATATATTTTAAAATATACTATTTATACTTAACTTAGTTAGCTTATATAATACTACTAAAATAGTATTTATATATTTTAAGTTATACTATTTATACTTAACTTAGTTAGCTTATATTATTTAAATAGTATTTATACATCTTAAGTTATACTATTTATACTTAATTTTATTAGTTTATACTACTAAAATAGTATTTATATGTTTTATGTTATAATATTTATATTTAAATTAGCTAGGTTATATTAGCTTAATAATTTAACTTATAATTTAGTATTTATTTATAATTTTTTAAATATATATTAATTTATATATATTTTATAAATATTTTTTATTATTTTTTATTATTTTTTATTATTTTTATTTATTTTTATTTATTTTTATTTACTAATTAGTATACTAATACTTACTTAAGTATACTAGTTAATACTTATTACCTTAATACTAATACTTACTAATACTAGGCCTAGTATCTAAAACCTAGTACTAATACTAGACTTACTTAAGTTTAGTATTAGTATACTAAATACTGCTAGTATTTTTTACAACCCTGGGTAGTACGATGTATATGGGGGAACCTGTTCTCGGAACTCGGGAATCGGATGGCAAGTTGTGAGTTGTGACGACATGGGACTGGACGAACACCGAAAAGAGTCAGTCACAGGTACAGTAGAATCTACAAAGGAGAGTCAACGCCACATTAGGTTCTCGGTGAGTCGTCATGATGACCACGATGTACAAGGCCACACCCGTCTAACACACCGACGGCAACGCCCCCCCCCCCCGAGCATAGCATAGTCTCGGACAGTGGCGCATGCCGCGCGGGGACGGTCCCCGAGCGTATAGAGTTTCGAGAGACTATAGTCTATGCACATGTAAGCAAGACTCTATGAGGAACCGAAGCCAACCTCTCTCTCGGGGAGGCCATTGCGCCAGCTCTGAAACCCTTATGCGGGGGGGAAGGGGAAGGGGAAGGAGAAGGGGAAGGATTCGGGAGATCCAAGCTGATCAAGATTAAACTCGCGATCTCAATCAAGGCATCGGCATCCCCTCCCCCCCCCTACCACCACCACCACATTCACATTCACCACCACCCTGCCGTCGCTTGCTCTCCCCGAACACATGATGATCCCCATGCCCGGTTACATCCCCCTTCATCCAGAGAGTCATTCTTATTACGCCGCTATGGACCCACCGCCGAAGAGAATGAGGATGATGGACGCCGGTCGGGGGGGCTTCCCCGACATGGGCGTCATGTCCGGCGGCGTCGGCTCGCCCCCCGGCCGCCCCAGCCCTGGCGATGTTGGCGTCGATCACCACGTGCAACAGCAGCAGCAGCAGCAGCAGCAGCACCATCACCAGCAGCAGCAGCAACAGCAACAGCACTATGTCGCGGAGCAGGTCGATCCCAGGATGCCGGCGAAGCAGAGGACCTGGTCCCGCGCGTCGTCCGCCTGCCAGACCTGCCGCGGCCGCAAGACAAAGTGCGACAACGAGCGGCCCATCTGCGGCTACTGCAGACGCGTCGGCGCCACCTGTACCTACATCGAGGACTCTGCCCCGGCCACGTCGTTGTAAGTGCTGTGTCTAGCTATCTGTCCGTCCGTCTGTCCGTCTGTCCATCTGTTCATCTTGTCTTCTGCCTGCTGTCTGCTCCTGCAAGTTGGGGGGGGGGAAGGGGGGTGAGGAGGAGAAGGTTGGCTCCCTCTCTCGGACCAGACCCCGTTCGGACCAGGTTACACTTTCGGACACTTTCGGATCTATTGTTTAGTGTATGGGGGTGGGGTGGCATACGCAATATCGGACCGATACGAGTGATACTAATGTCTTGATGGGATGCTTGACCCAGATGCCAAGGGGTCGGGCCGCGTCTACTTGGCGCAATAGAGAACCTGGCCGACCTCATCCAGCGCAACGAGGAGAACTTCCGCGCCATCCCCCAGCTGAGCCGCGACCTATCCCGTGACTCGACCGACTATCCGGACAGTCCGACCTTTCAGGGCCGCCATGAATCCGGCATCCTCGGCCAGGACGGCGGCGGCGGCGGCGGCGGCGGTGATGGGGCCAACAAGTGGTCCAAGACGAACCTCTCCCTCTCGGACACGGCCGGCCTCGACACGGTGCTCGAGTGGCCCATCTTCCCCAAGCCGGTGCCCTTCGCCATCGACCCCTTCAGCCACGCGTCCCCGCGCAGCAGCTCCGAGGTCTTCTCGACGCGGTCCCCGCCCGCCATGGAGTTCTACGAGCTGTCCCGGCTCGCGGACCTGTTCCTCGCCAACGTCCGCCCCATGAACCCCGTCGTCGAGCCCGCCGTGGTGCGCCAGATGATCAAGCAGGTCGCCGAGAACGGCCCGGACTGGTCCTCGGCCACCTGCGTCGTCGCCCTCACCTGCGCCCTCGGCGCCATATCCCAGCGGCCGGGCCAGAGGACCCCGAGCGGGACGCCCCGCGGCTACTCGGTCGAGCCGAACCGTCACCTGGCGTCCAGGTACTGGTCCGTCGCCGAGAAGCGGCTGGGGTTCTCCATGGGGTCGCCCGGCTGGGAATCCGTCCAATGCTTGTGCCTTGCAGGGTGTGTGTTTTGACTTTGGTTTCTCTCTTCTCTCTCTCTCTCTCTCTTCTCTCTCTCTCTCTGGGGTCAACAAAGGGCTGACTGGGGGGGGGTTGGGTTACATAACAGGATCTGGCACATGTACAACATGGATCCCCTGCAGGCCTGGAAATGCTTCAGTATGGCGAGCAACACCTGGTACACCACCTCTCTCATGAACAAGTATGACGCGCAACGAGCGCCCTCGACTTTCTTCTCATCAGGTTCCCCTCGGGCTAACATTGGGGGGGTTCAAACCCATCGTCCGGCAGACTGACGATGCCGCCTGAAAAGGCCGAAACGCCGTCCGCCAACTTTCTTCAGTCACTGTCACTAGAGCAGACCCTCTACTTTACCTGCTTCAAGTCCGAATGGTACGTGATGCCCCCCTCCACAAGGACTTGATATCCAAGAACTTGATATCCAAGAACTTGATATCCAAGAACTTGATATCCAAGAACTTGATATCCAAGAACTTGATATCCAAGAACTTGGAAACCTACCAAGGTCCAAAACAAAAGTCTCCACCCCTAGTCTGACAACACCACAGTGACCTCGCCTTCGAGCTGTCCCTCCCCGGCTCCATTCTCGCCGGCGTAGACTACCCCTACAGCCTTCCCGCGCCCCCCAGCCTCGGCGTCGCGAACCTCGACAACAAGGCCCTCATGATGGAGCAGAGGTCCTGGTACTACTACCTCGCCGAGATCTCGGCCCGGCACCTCATCAACCGCATCGCCCAGGCCCAGAAGCGCTGCCCGCCGCACCCGACCGAGACCGGCATCGACCGCATGCTCGAGGTCTTCGAGGTCTTCGAGGCCCAGCTGACCGACTGGTACGAGCAGCTGGCGCCCCCCATCTCCTTCCAGGTCCCCGCGGGAGACGTGGCGCCCCTGACGGACGACCTGTGCCAGGCGCTGCGGGGGCGGTACCTCGCCATGCGCGAGCTGCTCTGCCGGCCCTTTGTGTGCCTCGCCTCCACCATCTCCGTCGGCATCACCGTGTCCGAGAGCACCGTCGCCCGGGTGGCCGAGATCGCCTCGCGCGGCCTGCAGTACTGCCTCTTCCGCATCCAGGCCACCTCGTCGGTGCCCCATCACGGCCTCTGGCTGCAGCTGCGCGGCTTCGTCACCTGCTCCCTCCTCCTGACCGCCGCCGAGCGCGCCCAGACGATCCCCTCGCTCAACATGCCCACGCGCCTGATCTACCCGCAGAACTGGAGGCGGACGATCCTGGCCCAGAAGGACGTCCTGTCCAACTGCTGGAAGTTCGAGGAGGGCGGCATCAGCGACTGCGCCAAGGTGCTGGACTGGGCGCTGGCCAAGTTTACCCTGGGATGACGGAGATGGGGTGTGCGTGTGTGTGTGTGGGAAGGGCGCGCATTGCTTGAAGCGAAGTAGCTCTTGTCCAAGATTTATACCAACCCAAGACTCAAGAGAAGAGAAGAAACAGTGCTCCTGTCCATGAAGGAGCCCCCTTGCTTCACATGTGTAAACCGTTCACAAAGCTAGTTGTGTGTGTGTGTATGTGTGTGTATATGTGTGTGTATATGTGTGTGTGTGTATGTATGGCTATGTGAACCCGGGTCTATAACCGTAATTTGTCTGACAAGAGCATCATCTTCATGCCCTGTGACCTAAAAGAACAGGAAACCCCAACGACTCGTGTATTGACTGGCCTTGAGTGACTCATATGATGAAGTCAGCATCAGGGAAGCCGGAGGCTTGTTTGGGGGGGGGGAAGGCCCTAGCCCAGCCGAACACCAGCGGCTCATTGGATATATGCCGTGATTACGAGGCCGTCTGCAGGCTTGTACAGTATATCCTCAATCCTGTTCTACTCGCAAAGACCGAAAGACGACGATCAGACTCATGTGCGGTCGTGGACCCTCCCGGGGACGCATAATAAACGCGCGCCCTTGCGTCCCGAGACGCTAATCGTGGCATGCCGTGGCAAGGTTTGCTCAACATGGGCCCCCGACATTACGACACTTGAATTGCCTGTGTCCGTCTGCGCTCGGCTGCACTCCCCGATAATACTTCCCGACTGCGCCTATCGGATCCTCTTCCCCGTCTGTGCCCCCCCCCCCCCTCACCCCGGGACGGACTTGATATCCCGGAAATCGTCTCCCGAAGACTGTGATGCCACAGTGCCTCGATAGCTCTGGGTATCGCGGCGCCTTGTGGTGGTGGTGGTGGTGGGTGACGTTGAGTTTTTGCTGACGGGGACGGGTTTCCCAACGGCCGAGCTTCCTCGGCCGTGCTAACGCGTGTCTCGGGGAGAAGACGCAGGGCAAGTTCAGCGGGTAAGTGGACGATGTGCTCCAGGCCTGCTCACTGAAGCGGTTAGAATGGATAGTTGCTGGTATCCGAGTTCATGACTGTCATTGGATTTCTGTCAGTCATCTACCCGTACCGGGATCACCATCTATCAATGATCGCGAGTGTCGATTTGTAACACAAATCACAACGAAGAGTCTTCCCCTCTGATTTGACACACTCGTTCGAAAAGGGCACGGAAACGAGATTCGTTAAGAAAGAAAGAAGAAAAAGGGCTGAATTGTACCACAGATGCTCTGCAGACTCGAACAAGCAGTCGGAGGCCAGCAAGGAATCTCGTCATGAAATTGGAGACTCTGTCGGTGACCGATGGTATTACAGAGTCATCCATCTTCCCCAACCAGTTCTTCTTGCTCCCTGACATACTATTGATGCCACAGACTGGGATACTTGGTAGTGTCCCCCCGCCCCAAAGAAAGAGTCTACAGGCACGTGGCTGTGACGAGGTTGTATCTGTAGTTCGATAACGACCGAGTCCCGAAATCTCCTTTGAAAGGGCACCCATGGTGACATTACTGGTCGTAAACACGTACTTCGGTGTAAGGACTTAGGTAGAGGGTCCTTATTAAGTGTGTGTGTGGTGCATTGATGGCACAAAGTGCCATCACTGGTTGATCTTTTGGGCCTTATGCCTGAACGGTCTATGGACGGGCTTAGCACACCACCTAAGTTCCCTAACATTCGGGCTCAAAACTTCTCCCAGCCCAACCGAGGTCTTCAAGAAGGTCCAAACTTGACCACGACAAACATTTACTTTTCAAGGCGCCTGCTTGCGGTCACAGTGTGACCTCGAAGGTTGTCGCTCACAGCAAGCACCCAAGGCCCCGGCTTTGCGACGACTCTGTTCCCACCACCGGGGAGACCACCGCTGTGGAGAATCCCGAGCGGATGTGGACCCTCCCCGAGAGATCAACCGTTTCGTGAAGTGTGCAGATGGTTCCGGTAAGGTGAGCGTTTGCTGGACAACCCTTTTCCTTTGTGGACTGACCCGGGATCCCTCGCCCATGGCCACAGATGCTCTCGGACATGACAAGGCACGGCCTGTAATAGTATTCTCGGCCCGTGGTATTGACTCTGTAGTCTTGACTCCGCAGTCTTCATTTTCTACTTGGCCTGCTTTATCTTGTTTGCCTCCCTTGTTGATCCATGTCTGAGCGTTGATCCAAGTATGTGCAAGACTTGTCTTCCTCAACACCTGTTTTGCCGTCGTTGTCTCTAGTAAGTAGCTTCTTAAAGCAGACTCGCCGCTGAAGACAAACTTTTACTATGATTGTTGGAACACACAGGTCTTGTGAAGTCACAATCGAACGACCTATCTATAGGGTATTCAATATATTTCTGTGGCTCAAGGAGGGAAGGATCTATCTGAAGGCATGGGCTGGCCAGGCTGGTTATATATAGGCGTGGGTTACCCACGTGATCCATGGGCTGGCCCGCCGGCCCACTAGCCCGTGCGCCCGAGCGCGCCCGAGCAGGCCGAAATCCTTCCGCCTGGTCCGATCGGGATATTCCAACAATGATATCTCCAGGGATTTCAGTAGCGTCAGACTAACCTTGTATCCTGCCCTTGGAGTCGATTTACACATGGCCTTGGCAATATACGGATAGAATAGTCTCTTAACTCCGAAGCAGGTCTTGTTGCTGCTACTAGAAGCTAATTTGTCACAAGTGCCCCGCAGAATGAGACACTGGTCTTGACTGCGGCATCCCTGTTGCTGTAAGGTTGGTGTAGAGGTACTTTCAGGTGGAGGCAGAGGGGGGTTTAAGCTAACCAACGCAAAGGACGTGTGGGTTTTGAGACCATCCCAGTGAGAACGCGTGAATATGCTAGTTGAGGGACAAGAATCACAACCGTGCCAGGGCTCTTTTCTTAAAAGAAATCTTGGCACCTCTTTGGTTTTGATTTCAAGTTTCTATTCCTGTTTCATAATTTATAAACATTTAGAACCAACGCCTCACTAACACTTATTGGCTTGGCTGCGCGGGCTCCTCCACTACCTGTGCCCTAGGCATCACTTCAAGGGTCAAAAAGCAGCGAAAACTAGGTGAGCAGTTGGGCGAGGAGATTCCACTTGACCAGCATAGTTTGACCGCCATTCAGGCAATGTTGGAAGCATATTTCGGATGGATCTGGCCACCCCAAAGTGGTAACTTTCCAGGATTGGGACAACTGAACCATGCAGCAGTGTAAGCAAGCAGCTAGGAGGATTCCCCCCCAGTTCCACGCGATACGCACCGGTTGACCCCGCAACTTCTCAATATCTGGCGTGATACTAGAGTTAGGAGGACTTTGGCGAACTTCTGAGGCCGCAGCCCTGGCTTTCCTTCGGTCCTAGACTCCTAGTCCGTGACCTGTCCCCAGCCATCATCCTCTGGATGTCAATGGTATATACAGCCTGTGGGATATATGTTATAGCTCTGACCATCCCACGGCCCATTGTCGAAGAATAAAACGACTTGACCGGAAGATTACCAGGACCAGCAGGCAACTGCATATTTGAGGCACTGAACAAAAAAGTTGTAGATATGGCGCCTTTCAACAGAAGTTTTAATGGCCAGGACAGAAGCCAGGCTACAGCTGAGCATATTGAACTGCGAGAATCCCCCCCCCCCCCGCAAAAGTCTCATGGGATATATTATCTCTACTCATCTCAAGCCTCAAAGAGAGACACCACTTCGGATCCTCTCAACCCCTCCACCCAGCCGCCCATCCACCCCCCCCAAAACCACTCCGTCACTCCTTCACCCATCACTCAGAGTCGACCCACTCGAACGGCAGCTCGTCCCCCCTCCGGTCGAACCTCGCACGCTCCTCCGGGCTCAGATCGGCCCTCAGCGCGGCAGCCTCGGCGCTGAGGTCGTCGACCTCCATATCGGCCACGGCCTCGGCGAGCGCCTCGGCGGCCTCGCCCTGGTCCATGTCCTCGTCGTCGCTGTCGCCGCCGTCCATCTCGTAGTCCTCGTCGTCGGCGTCGTCCACGTCCTGCGCGATCTTCAACCGCTCCGCCTCCTGCGCCCGGCGCCGCCAGCCCTGCAGCGCGGCGATGCACTCGGCGTGTCGGAAGGCCGCGGCGTCGGGCCACCCGTGGGCGGCGTAGATCTGCGCCGGCTCACTCTCGGCCGAGGACGACGAGGACGAGGAGGAGGAGGAGGAGGAGGGGCCCAGGATCTCGGCGTCCAGGTCCTCGGTGGGCGGCAGCGGGACGTGGCTCCGGCCCAGTTCCGGCACGAGCTTGGAGAAGAAGTCCAGGGCGGAGTAGGACTGGGAGGTCCGCCAGGGCTTGTTACGCGGGACCCTCGCGACGCCGTAGCGGCGCTCCTGGTACGGCGTCAAGACGCCCCGGCCGCAGTCCACGATCCACCAGTACGGCCGGGCGTCCGGCTTGGTGGCGGCCGTGGTGTTCTTCGCGGACGAGATGCGCTCGCCAAAGGTGAGGCAGACGACGTCCGGCGGCAGGTCCATGGGCGCGGCGGGGGTGTCGGCCATGGGGAGGGCGGCCAGCTCGAGGAGCCCGGCGTCGCCCCGGTCGGACCAGCGGCTGAAGGTGCCCAGGTGGCGGAGGTAGCGGACGGGTTTCGATCCCGGCGCGACGTTCCAGGGACCGGGCCGGGGGCCGTCGTGCATGGGCCGGGGGTAGGGCAGATGGCGCAGGAGGTCGATGACGGTCTCGGAGCGTCGCAGGGCGCGAAGGGCGCCTACGTCGAGGTCGGCGTCGGTCCAGCCGCCGGGCGGCGGGAAGTCGACGTAGGATGCCAAGACGTAGGCCGTACTCGTGAGGGTGAGGTAGTACTGGGTGAGGCCGGCGACGACGTCGTCGCGGCTGTAAGCGCAGTTGAGGGGCTGTTGTTGAGGGAGCGTCATGGCGGACATGTTTTGACGCGGGGGAACGGTCAAGCAACGTTTGATACAGTGGCTGAACAAAATGAGTATAAGTCTTTAGGGAGCCTGAGAGGTAAAAAAATATGCCGTGAAATATGCCGTGAAATATGCCGTGAGGAAGCCCAGCTCGAGAGTCTGAGATTTGTTGACTGGGTGTTTTGGTTGCTGTTGGACGCGCCGACGCGTTTGCACACACGACGTATCTCACTCACTCACCCCGCTCTCCAACAGATCAACACAAGCAGGCCCTACGTCTATGGATGTATTAGCTCCAATAACCATCCCTCCCCCCCCGCCCCGGCCTCGCTTGGCTGGACGATCCATAGGTGACTGGCCATCCAGTTTTGGATAAGGTGGTGGTGCGGGAGGATGCAGACGTTATCGTGTTCCAACGATAACCGAATCTGGCTATCATCAAGGAATAGTAGCACTAACACAAGAAGCTTGCATTGTGAGTGTGGTTATGGGGGGGGGGGATACGGAACGAACTCCAGTCATGCCCCAGAGCGACTGAAGCACTCACTCATGTAGCTCATGCGTGAGTGAAACCCGGGGGACATTTCCAGTTTTTACGTCTACCGCGTCTACTAACAGATTCAACCTCAAGGTGTTTATTACTGTTTGAAGGGGGGGGTGCGTGATTCTTGATGGTGAATGACTCGAAAAGCCCCGTAGAGTCCCAGAATGGTGAAGCGTTCAAATGCTACTAGGATGGCACAGCACTCACTCACTGACTGGACTCACTCACTCACTGACTGGACTCACTCACTCACTGACTGGACTGCCCCAGAGGGGTACGGATACAAGCGCCAAGTTTGCAGGGTTGCTGAGGGACGCCGTCATACGTAGTACATACCATGTTCATGCTGCCAGCAGTCTAAATCATCCAAGCAGGGGGGTTTGTTGATGTTGCAGTTGTGTGTGTGTGTGTGTGTGTGTGTGTGTGTGTGTGTATGTATCAAAGATGAGTTGAGTTACGTTCAACAAGAGACAGACACATGAGGGCGAGTTCTGTACGAATACTGATCCATGCTTGCTCATATCGGCTGCCATCAGGACTAACCTAACATAACACCACCAAAGTCGCTGCCCTTCCCTTCCTTTCCCTTCCCTTCCCATCCCATCCCAAGACGGGCTCTCACATCAGAACCATCTCCTCTCCCACGAGCTCCGTCTCACTCACTTCAAACCCCACAACATCACACCGAAGCCCGGCCCGTCCCCAGCTGCGCCACCGCCCAGTTCCTCATGCGCACCGTCGCATCGCCCACCCGCCCGGCCTGCCCCTCGAGCAGGATGAAGTCGTGCGCCTCGTGCTCCGCCAGCTCCAAGAGGAGGTCCAGGTCGTTGTTCCCGCAGCCGACGTGCTCGGCAAAGGCCCGGATGTCGTCCCGGAAGGCCTCCTGCTGGCCCCCGGTGACGTACAGGCTCGCGGCGGCGGCCGAGAAGTCGTCGGCCCACGCCATGTCGCCGTCCATGGGCATCGCCATGGCCAGGTCGCTCTCGTCCGACTTGCCGCGCACGGGGAAGCGCGGGTGCAGCAGCTCGGTCGCCGCGCGCAGTATGGCGCGCGCCGTCACCATGTCGACGTGGTCGTTCTCGCGGAAGGCCGGCGCCGTGGTCTTGCTGCCGAGCCACGGCGACACGAGGAAGACGCCGGCGAGCCGGCCCTCGGGACGCAGCGCGGGGATCTCGAGGTGGCACGGGTGGCAGATGTGGCGGACGACGGAGCAGGCGAGGTTCCCGCCGGCCGAGTCGCCGCCGACGAGGAGGTCGCCGGGCTTGATGCCCGAGAGGAGCAGCTGGTTGAGGGCGGCGATGGCCTGCTGCAGCTGGGTCGGGTACCGCGCCTCCGGCACGAGGGTGTACTGCAGCACGGCGACGGCCACCTCGGCGTGGAGCCCCGGCCCGCCGTTGACGTAGGCCTCCCAGCACCACTCGAGGTGTCCCGGGAGCAAGGGCACGGCGTAGCCTCCGCCGTGGAAGAAGAGCACGAACTTGGTCGCCTTCTGCCGGTCGCCGATCCACAGGATGGAGCCGTCGTTGGCCGGCAGCATCTCGACGTTGCGCCGCAGCTTGTCGGCGAGCTCCGGGTGCCGCTTCGCCTTGCGGGCGATCCACCGCTCGTACGTGACGATGGAAGGGGGTAACAGGAACTGGATCTCGCGGGCGCGCATGCAGCCCAGGGCGAAGCGGTAGTAGGCGCAGAAGGCGAAGAAGCGCATCGAGACGCCCCTCGCGAGGGCGAAGGGCGCGCCGTACAGGAAGTTCCATACCAACTGGAGAGGAGCTGGAGGTCGCAGTAGTTGTCATTGTCAGTCTTAGAGTCTCACAGTCTTACGGTCTTACAGCACACTAATTGTCACATCTACTACAAGGCAGCACAGAGAGAGAGAGAGAGAGAGAGAGAGAGAGAGAGAAAGTAGTCCAACGTACCGCAGAAGAGCAGGCGTAACACCAGATCCCGCTTCTCCCACAGCGAAAGCTGCGGTCTCGATGCCGACATTTTCACAACCCCGTCGTTCGTTCCCCACTTGTCACACACGCGATTCTTTCGCTCAGAAAGACAAAGAAGATGGGGGGAGGGGGAGGGGAGGAGGAAAGGAGAGGTTCGTTGGGTTTGTTCGTCTGGTGTCCCAGAGACGTGGCGG
>PUHP01000374.1:0-30773 GCA_006783085.1 Colletotrichum shisoi
GTTACTTAATGTAGCTAAAGCTAAGGTAATTTAGGTAGAGAAGGGGGTTATTAATGCTAGAGGCGAAAATATGCGTTAGGAGGGGGCTTATACAGAGGGGGGTGAATTGCGCGGTTGGCAATGTAGTAATTACAGAAAGACTAGACATAACGTACAAACATGTCAGGTAGTATAGGAGACCTCTAAAGAAGAGGATAATAAGTAGTTTTAATTAATTTTATATAATACTACTTAATTAACTTACATAAATAGCTGGAGGGTAGGTTGAAGTAGGTAACTTACTATAATAGGCGACTTACTATTTATATGTTATAATAATAGATAAGGGTTTTATAGTTTTACTATTAATTAGTTAGTAGTATATATTATAATATATAGTAGAAGTACTTTAACTTTTGATTATATAATAGTTAAGTTTGTAGCTAATATTACTAGCTAAGGCTATAGGTTAACCTTAATCTACACCTTCTATAGATTTATTAATAATATATCGTATAGTTATAGTATGTTTATAAATATAAAGTTATTTATCATATTTATTTTTAAATTACTTACTTTTTGAGATATTATTTATCATATTAATAGTATTAGAGGGAAGGAAAAAAAATAATACAAGGGTATTTAGGGTAAAGAAGAGGTAATATAAGTTAAGAGTAAAAATAGATAGGTAATAGTACTTATAGATAGATAGAGCTAATAAGTATAAGTAAGAAAAGTAAGGGTAAGTAAGAAGGTTAGAGGTTATAAGGATAGAAACTAAGAGTAAGATAGAAGAGGTAGCTATTATAAGATAGATAGGGAAAGAGCTAGAAATATAGGTTATTACTTTAGGTACTTCTTTTCTTATAGTCTCTAAAAAGATTAATATTGTTATTACTTTACTTCTTTATTTACATATAGTTATAATAATTATTTATATCTAATTAGTAGGATATTATCTAGAATTATAAGCCTACCCTATATCAGTCTTATTTTTATTATTTATTACTTAGTAATCTTAGAGCTAGTTATTTCTACTACTTTTATAGGCTTCTACTACTTAAATTTATATACTAGATTACTTCTGTTTTATATAAAAATATTCTACTTATACTATATATTATCCTAGGCGCTATAACCTTTCTATTTAATAAGGTATTTAATTAATAGTTTTCTAGTATGCTGTATTATTTGCTTCTTGATAAGTTTTTTAATCTTAGATAACTTTTATTTATTATGATTACCTTTAGTATATATAAGGCCTAGTGTTAGTAATTATTAGTAATATAGATCTTATCCCTTTAGTACTACTTTTAGTTATCCTATAGATACTATATGATGTATTCTCTATCTTATTAGGAAGTTTAGTCTGTACGCTAGTTATCTTATTTTTTTAATAATAGTAAAAGGTCTAGCTTACTACTAGGACTATTTCTAGTACAGTTTTTATAGGAGGTTATATTCTTTATATAGCTTAATATAAACTTCATCTCTCTACTTACATATTACTAGTATCTTAGTTTTATTATATCTAATTTTTAAAGCTACTACTTCTAGAATTGCTAGTATCTTAGCTTCTTAACTATAGATTTCTTAGGTAATTTATAGTATTTTTAGTATTATTAGTCTTATATCTAAGTTTAGCACATCTACTATGAGAATCTAAGGGTATATTTATTTGGTAATCTATTTAAAGCACCTGTATATACCTAATTAAACTAGTATTATAATCTAAGTATAACTTCTAGCTATAGTATATCTAAAGTAAATATAAGGTAATATAATACAATATCTACTTCCTAGTTTTATCTTTTAGTTATACTATCTATCTATAGATATTATACTATTAACGTAGCTAATTTTACTTCTAGTAAGTTCTATAAGGTCTACTGAACTTTAGTAAATAATTTTAGATTATAGTCTAGTATTATATAGATTAGTAGTCCCTAGTTATAAAGCTATAGTCTATATAGGAGTAGTTTTACCTAGTCTTTATCAGTATATATAGTATACCTTAGGATAAGTATAACTTTTTTATTACTTTTATATATTAACTATTATAGTATGAAATTCTTTAAATCGGTTTAACTTTAGTTACTAGAATAAGTTTCTTATAGGCTTAAAAGGTAGTATAATAATAAAGTTCATAGTTATTATAGGAAATTGTCTTAGTAGTATATAGGTTAGTTATAGTTTATATACTAGTTTTATTTAATTAGTTACGTTCTCAAGGTATTTTAGGTACCTTCTAATATAGTTTTTAATATATTTTAATTTCTACTTAAAGTTAAAAATACGTTAGTTTATATTACTACTTCTTTTATGTGGTAAGTCTAGCTTATTATGTTTTTAAATAGCGTTAATAGTATCTTGGTATTATTTTTCTTATAGTACCCTTCTACTATTATCTATAATATTTTATTCAAGATTTATAGTTTAAAGTAGTTTAGTAATAAGGTATGTATAGTCTTAGTATAGTCCTACATATCATCTTGCTTACTATATTTTAGTTTTAACTATCTCTTTTATACAACTAATCTTTCTTAGGCTTTTATATTTATAGTTTCACGTGAGTTTAAGTCCTTATTATTATTTAGTATAGGAAGTTAGAAGAGTATATCTAGGATAAAGTTAATCTGTTTAGGGATATAGGCTACTTATAGGTAGAATTAGCTAAGGTTTATAGAGGTGTTTATTAGTCTTAAATTTATTTTATCCATGTTAGTAGTCTTAAGAGATATCTATTCAATAATACCTTTTGTAGTAGTATAATTAGTTAGTACTACTCCTAGTAGTTAATATAAGTATAGTTTTATTTAGGAAACTTTATATATTTATATAATAGAAGCTACTTCTATTTTTATTAATTTATATGTTTTTTCTATTACTATTAAATTGTAACTTGGAAATATAATTAGTTAGATAGTAGTTACTAGGATCTATTCCCTATCCTAGTTCTTTAATAAGTGGAGTATAAATACTTCTATACCTTTCTTAATTATATTTATATTTCGAAATATTTATGTATTAAAGTTATAATAAATAGTAAACTACCATTTTTATATAATTTTAGTTTATTAATATCTTGAAGGTATTTTACCTAATTTTTATAGGCTTAAAGGATATTACTATAGTAATAGCTATTTTATTCCTTTAAGTTAGCCTTAGCTTTAGTTTCTCAAATACTTTTCCTTTTTCAAGTATTTATATCTTTCTTTTATTAAATAGCAATACTTTTTAGTAATAGTAGGGAATCAACTATGTTAGGAATTCTATTTTACTAATAAATGGTTTTAAGTTTAAGAGTTTATTGGAGTATTTTACTTTCTAGAAGGCTTTAATTTTATTATCTATAGTATGGAGGCCTAGGGTGTTAACTTTAAATTCTAATAGAGTAACTAAAGTATACCTATAGAAGCTTTTTTAGGTAGGAAGTACTAGTCTTACCTTTTAAAAGATCCTTAAGACTATATATAGATATTCTGTATGTTCCTAAAAAGTATTACTAAATATTTTTATATTATTAATATATACTTATATAAAGTATTAGTATTTATGAAGGTTTTAGTTTATAAAACGTTGTATAAAAGCTAGTAAGTTTTGGTAGCCTATAAAGACTATATAGGATATCTCAAAGCCTCTAAAGCTAATAATAACTAAATAATCTTTATATTCTCTAAAGATTAGTAGTTAGTAGAAAAAGGCTAATATATTAAAGAGAAAGAACTATTTTTTACTATAGAAACTACCAATAATATTATCCTATAATAGGTATAGGTAAGTATTATGTACTATAACTTTATTTAGTTATTAAAAGTTAATTGTAATATACTTTTCTTCTTACTATTAATAATTCTCTAGACTATAAAGGTAAGGTATTTGAATAGTATTAGTTTTATTATCTATAAAAGCTTCCCCTAAGTATATATTTTATTATATTATTTATCCAGTAGTACCTAATTACTAAGACCTAAGTTATATAGTTTTACTACTATCTTTTAGTTGTACTAGTTAGCTACTAGGTTAATTCCTATTTTCTTATATTTAGGTAAAGAAATAATACTATAGTTATACTAGATGTTATATTTTGTAAGGATATTAATAGACCTCGGCGACGGCCTAGAGAGAACCTAGCCCGGCCCCGCAGGCCCCAAATTTCCCCACAGTCACAGATAAAACCCTTCCTGCGGGCCTAGCCCACAGGAAAGGACAACTTGAATTCTACATCACTACCTATACCTATGTTACCTTTATTATTAATTCCCTTCCTAGTTGAGGCCTTAATTCTAGACTTCTTATAATTATTTAACTTGAACTCCCTAGGAGAGACTAGCACTAAAATTAATAATTAGAAGCATTTAATAATAGCTTTGTAAAAGCTTACTACTACTGTAGATAAATTTACTAGTACTAAAAATCCCATATCTTTATCTTATATGTCTAATGTATCTACCTAGCTAGTATTAATAATAAGAACCCTACTAACTATAGATCTCTAAAAGCTCCTTTAGTAGTAGGCTTGCCTAATTTAGTTACTTACTAATAGATTAATAATAATAACAAGCCTTATTACTATTAAGTATTATAAACGCTTACTTACCTATACCTGTAGAACCCTCTAGGAGGATTATACCCCTACCTAGATAAGTAACTAGCTAATAGCTATAGATAATAGCTACTAACTTTACCGATCTACTATAGATACCTAGTTTATTAAGTAGGCCTTATTAAAGGTATCTTTAAGTATTTAGACTAACTAGAGAATCTACTAAGCTAGTGTAACTAATGTGGATATTAGATAAGCATCCCTCTTAGCGTTTATTTATGAATCGTATATTAACTTAGACCTCTAGGAGATTCTCCTATATAGTTAACTTTATAACCTTCAGCAATCTGAAGCATCTAGCTCTATACCTTTCTTTACTAAATAGTTAGCTATGTATTAAGCTTTAGGCTTTACCTATAAGGAAAGTAAGCCCTTAGCTTTTTTGTTTTTTTATACCCTACTACTAGGCTTATAGAAGGAGTTACTTTATTAGAAGTATACTAATTAGAGACCTAGGGCTATAGTAGTTACTATATAGCGCCTATAGGATACTAAACTATCTAAATATATAAGTATTAGCTAGGTTACTAAAAGATATTAAGATCCTATAGTTACGCCTATAGCTAGGGTAAAGTAACTATAGGTTACTAAGCTATTATTAGGCTTATAGACGTATAAGAAGTATAGTAAGCCTAGTTATACTAGCTTATAATATTATACTAGTAAGACCTATAGTATTTATAAATAGAAAGGCTATATAAATAACATCTATTATAATAGGCTGACTACTAGGGTATAAGCTATATATACTACCTTATATACTACAATCTTAGAGGAGATAGACTTATTAGATAATAAGTGAGAAACTATCTCTAAGTAGTTAATAAGGGATTATTCAGGCTACACTTACCTATCTAAGTTTTATTTCTTATAGCCTAGCTAGCCTTAAGTTATATATTGTTTTATATAACCTAACTACCTATAGAGGGTTACGTTTATTACTTATAAGCCTAATTAGCTATAGGTGGCCTAGGGCGTCATTAATACGCCTAGGGTTAAGTTTAGTAAAAGGCTGCGGCGTTATTAAAACAACCTAGGTTAAGGGTAGTATACTAGGATAACTATAGGATTTTTATTTATTAAAGGATGACTTTGGGGCTAAGTCTAAGAAAGGGGGGGATAATTATAAGGATATCAATAGACCTTAGCAACAGCCTAGAGATAACCCAGCCCAGCCCCACAGGCCCTATATTTCCCTATAGTTATAAATAAAACCCTTCCTGCGGGCCTAGCCTACAGGAAAGAACAAGTTAAATTCTACATTACTATCTATACCTATATTACCTTTATTGCTGATTCCCTCCCTAGTTAAGACCTTAATACTAGACTCCTTATATATTTCTTAATAATCTAGTATAGTTTTCTAGCCTTTTTTAGGTTTTCAAAAGAAATATAGATACTATCTTTTATTTTAATCTCTATAACTTCTTCTAGTCTTTAAAATTTAGTATTGGGCATAGTATTAGTTTTAGTAGTTTTACTAAAGCTATAAAATCTTTAATATTGTTTTTATTAGTATATAAATTAAATATAATAATGTTATTTATCTTAAAGATACAAGAATCCTTCTTAGCAGAAATAGCTATAGCCTTTACTACTACTACCTATTCTTATAATAGGTAATATTCCTTATCTACTTCATAATTTATAATAGTACTCAGTCTCTTATTGCTATAGATTTACTTCATATTTAAGTTAAAATTGATAAAGTATCCTCCTCTATTAGACTTATTAGTATAAATAAAGTTAACTACTATATAATATTTAGATTTAAAAATATAGTTAACTTCCCTATAATTAAGCTAGCTTAGGAGATCTATATAGTATACTAGTATTTGAACTATCGTTTTAAAATATACTAAAATATTATTTTATACTACGACCCTCCGAGTAATTTTCATTACTAAGGTAATAAATATAATAAAGTATATTAGGTTATAATATTATTAGAAATATATTTTATTTCCTAGGTAGCTAATCTTAAGGCTACAGCTTTTAAGAAATTCTATACCTAGTAGAAGCTTAGGTCTAAGGTTATTCATAATAAGTACGTTTAGTAAGAAGTAATCTATTATATTAGTACCTCCTATATCTCCTAAGATATGTATAATTATAGTTATCTTTTTTCAAATTCTTATACTACTAGTTATACTACTTCTTTCTAATAGTTTAACTTTATAAATATATACTTTTTTTAAGTTAAATATTAGCTAGTCTCTATCTTTAAGAATTACTACTATAGCTAAATTAAAGTAAATTTTCTTATTTAGGCTATTTGAATTTGTTTCAATATTAATATAGTAATCTATATTACAGTAGAAGTTCAAAGCTATATATGTATTTAAGTCATATTTTATAACTTATTAGCTTTCTATATCTGCTTGCTATCTAGTATCTACTACATATAAGTATTAAATATATAAAAGACTATACTTGGTTCTAGTTTACTCTTAGTCTTTTTTTAAATACAATTCAAAGTAGTTATTGGGGGTTTAATATTGTTTCCTATATATAGTAGCTTTGGGTTTAGTAGTAGCTTATATTAGTTTATAAAGACATATCTTATAAGTATATTCGTAAAAGGGAAGGTTTAATAGTTTTTATAGTATTTACATATTCTTCTTTTTAGTAGGACTAGGGGTAGTATTAGTTTTAGTTTTATAGTTTATAGCTTTAGCTACTATTGTAGTTCTATTACATTTAGTTTCTACTACCAGGTTTATATTATATTAAGGCCCTTAAGGTAGTAGCTAATTATGTTATTCTCTGCCTTATTATTCTTAATAGTAATATAAGTTATATCCTCTACTACAGTTATATCTACTACTATAGTTTCTATAATTATTATCTTATAGTTAGTTTTAGTTTCTATAATTATTACTTTAGTTATAATTTCTAGGATACTATAGGTCTTTAGAGGTATTTGTATAGTAGGTTATATTATTAGGTTCTACTATATGTATAGCCTATTAATAGTTAATAGACTTTACCTAAATATTAGTTTTAGTTACTATCTTATCTTTAGTAGTAATAACCTTCCTCTTAACGTGTTGTAGCTAGCCTATTATATCCTACATTTCTAGCATATCTATAATTTATCTAATAGCCAAGTAAAGGTGGAAGTAGATCTTATTTATAATACTAGTCTATATATACTTCCTTATAGCTTAATAAAGTTCAGCTACCTCTATTACTTAGTCTAGGAATTTTCTTTTAGCTAGAATATTAGTAGTTATGTATTATTGCGTTACTAGTCTTACTTATACGTCTAATAGTAAGAGTCTAAGTCTTATTTAAAGTAGTTCATATTAGTTATTTAAGCTAACTTTAGTATTATTACACTCTTATTATAAAAGTCTAGAGTAGAACTAGTTCTAAGCCTCTTTATATAGAAGTTAGTTTAAGTTAAGGTAGGCTTAGTTAACCTTAGCATCTAAAGTATAATTATTAGTAATGGATAAAATGAATATTTTAATATCTAAATAGTATATTTATCTCTTATTTAAGAATAGGAAGTTAAGAATAGTATTAAGGTAAAAGTAATTAATATTAGTAAGGTAGAATCTATGTAGTTAAAAGGTATTAAATATTCTAGTAGTATTAGCTATTAAAATAGTAAGGAGTTCTAAAAGTACTTAGAATTAGTCTTATAATATTATAATTAGGTTATTATTTAAGGTAGGTAAATTAGCCTATACTCTATTTCTAGATACATCTATTATAATACTAGTTAGTTATATATCTATAGGTATCTAAATTTATCTTTCATGAAGCTTTGAATAATATTAAATAAGGTTTAAGTAGAAAGAGATTATAGAAATAAGGTTATCTCTTAGTCTCTTATTAGTTTTAAAAGAATAAGGTAGCATATATTAATATTATATACCTTTTAGAATTTAAGAGATTTATATATATTAGTAGATACTAGTATTACTATAGGTAAAGACTATATTAGTATTAGGACCAATAATAAAAATATAGGTTCTAGTAATAATATTATAGTTACTAATCCTCTTATACTAGTAGCTTATAGCTATAAGGGTTTACCTAGGTAATAGGATAGAGATTACCTAGCTTAGGTATATGGGCTACATCTACCCCTTATCTCTAAGGGAAGATTCTCTATGTAGTTAGAATCTTTAAGTAAAAGTTATATAATAGACTTATACCTATCTTTCTATCAAAAACCCTACCTAGTTAAGTATACTTAGCTATACTTATAAAGGGTCTAGCCCTACAAGGGGCGTAGTACTGCTAATAGCATCTTAGCCTTTAGCGCAGGCGCGTACGCGCTGTACGCTACTAATTAAACTAACGCGTTACAAAGTACATAACATTAAGCTAACTACTTAATACCTAGCTATACTTAAGTACGTAAGATACGCCTGTATGCGCCTACACGCGCGCACGCACAACTGTAGAAGGGCTAGGCTTATAACGCTACTCTTATAATTCTTTTATTTCTATCTCTTTAAAGTAAGTAGTATAGGTTTAAAATAGAGAGAAGTAATAATTGTATTCTAGACGTAGTAGCGTACCTATTAAGTACTTGATAAAGAGCTATAACAATAGATAAAATACAACCTTCTATATAGAGAGAAGTAAATTAAGCCTTATATTAAGCAAGGTATAAAGTATTACCTACCCCTAGTGAAACTAAATAGGAGTCTATAAACTTAACCTATAGGCTATTATAATAAACCCCCTTTAAGGGAGTAGTAACCCTAAGAACCTAAAATAATAAAATATATAATATATTTATTTGTAAAGGCCTTCTAGTACCCTACCCCCTAATGGAAAGTATAATAAGAAATAGATTTACTATAGCTATAATATAGTTAATATAGACTACTACTATATAATATATTATAAAATAAAGTATAGTAAAGTATAAGTAATAATAATTAGATTATCAATCTTAAAAATTGTTACTTTAAGAGCTTATTAACTATATAGTATAAAAGCTAGTATAAAGGAACTATAAGAAGCCTCTATTTTATAACTATAAAGTTATTAGCGAAGAGGCTATTAGTATCTAAGTAGTAGACTAGATTATTATAATTAAGGTAGGAAATTACCTAAGGAAAGGTAGTACTATAAAGTAGTATATAGAATAGGCTTTATCTAAGCTATCTCCTTTACTATAGACCTAGTAGAGAAACTAGAAGTATAGTCTTAAGGAACTACCTACTTAGGAATTATTTCTAGCATTTATTTATTAATATTACTTTAATTAAGATACTTAAGAGTAAGAATATTAACAAAAGCTATAGTAGAAGTATTAATAAAATAAATAAACTCTACGCTAGTATTTTACTAAATAATTAGTAATATATTAGAACCTTAGTTTAAAGAAGTTGTATAAGTTAAAGTTAAAAGTATATTAGTTCTTTTTTAGTTTCCCAGCATATTTATAAAATAAAATAATATATTAAATTAAGAAGGTTAAATATATAGCCTAGGAAGTAGAACGCTTATAGTTAGTTTGTAATAGGAGAGGTAGTAAGGTATTATAAAAGGACTACTATAAGTAAGGAGCTATAGCTATAAAGCTATTACTATATTTACCTCTATTCTAAAGATTGTAGTTATATAATAACTAAAAGGATTTTAAAGAGGTAATATAACCTTAAAAGAAGTCTATAATAAGCTTTTATTAAAGCTTTGTAATTATAGAGTATATAATATATAACTACTATAAGAGGCTAGGCTATATTAAGGCTAACTACCTTAAGCTATAGAATATAATAAGGTTTAATACTAATAGTATACTAATAGGTTTGTAATTTAGCTAACTTTAGGCTAAGGTTTAGGCTGTCTAAGGAAGCTAAGCCTAAGAAGTTAACTCCTTAGAAAATAAGTAAGTATAAGGAGAATACTTACTACTACTACGCCTATTAAGTATATCCCTATTAGTACTACTATAAAGGGTAAAGTAATTATTCTTTAAGACCTTAATAAATAAATTATAAATATAAATATAAATGTATATTCCTAAATTAACCTTATTAGTACTAAACGAGTTAGTTATTTAGAATTAAAGCTTATAAGTATAAATACCCCTTTATTAAAATTATTTAGTAGTACTATCTTTAACAAGAGTAAAGTATACTAGTTAATATTCTTTTTCCTTAATTCCTATAAATATTTAAAGAAGATTTAAAGACTATTTATCAAAGTAATAAGGCTAAAGACGTTATTAAACCTCCTTCTAGTATATTATTTAATAGGCTAGAAGGGTATTATTATTAATACTACTTCTAAAATATAAAGTTGTAAATATATATCTATTACTAAGCCAGTAGCGTTTATATAGGAGGTTATTAAGAATAGATAGAGGGTATATATCCTCTATATCTCCAGGGATAGTAAAGCAATACTAAATACTTTACTATTACTTAAGATAGACGAGATAGTACTACTACTAAAGCTTTTAAATATATTAGATATATTTGATTAGTAAGTAGTAAAAACCTTAAGTAAGCTTAATAGTATAAAGTACTTTATTAACTTATTACTAGGTATAAAACCCTATTTTAAGTCTTAATACCCTTTAGAAGTAAAGTAATTAAAGAAGCTATATATGTATCTTAAGGAAATAAAGTTATAAAAACATATTTAACTATTAGTAAGTAAAGTATAAGTACTAGTTTTAGTTATACCTAAGAAGAAGAGTTTACTAAGGCTTTATATAAATTACTATAGCTTTAATAAAGTAACTATTAAGAACGATTACTTTCTTCTACTAATTAGTAGGCTATTAAAAAGGCTTCGTAAAGCTAAGTTTATTTTAAAGATTAACCTGAAGGAGGTATATTACTAAATCTATATTAAGAAGGAGGATAGGTAAAAAATAGCCTTTTAAATAAGATATAAGTACTCTAAATATATAGTTATGCTGTTTAGGCTTATTAATATACTAGCTGTATTTTAGGTATATATTTACTAGGTACTTACTTAGCTACTAGACTATTACTATATTATATATTTAGATAATACTTCAATTTACTTATTAATATATAAGTAGTATATAGAAGATCTTTATAAAGTTGTTTTAAAACCGTACTAATTTAGGCTATATACTAAACTATTAAAATATAAATTCTACAAAGAAGAAACCTAATTCTTAAGGTATATTATTACCTAAGAAGAAGTAAAGATAAAGTAATCCTATATTTAGCCTATTACGAAATAGTTACCTTTTATATTTATTCAAGACCTTTAAGTTTTCTTTACATTTTATAACAACTAACATAAGTTAATTACTAATTACCTATTAATAGTAGTGGTAATCATAAAATTACTAAAGGGTATAGAGAAGAAATTTATATTTTACTAGCCTAAGTTAGCTAAAGAGGCTTTTAACCTCTTAAAGAAGTCTTTTTATTTTATAACTATACTTATATATTAAAATCCCTTCTATGAAATAAAGGTTAAGATAAATGTATTAAGTAGAGTAGTAATTACTATTTTATTATAGCTAATAAAGAGCTGATAGTAACTTATTACTTACTAGTTAAGAAAGCTTTTAGATACTAAGTAGTAGCAGTATATAGGCTAGTAAAAGCTACTTACTATTATTAAAGGCTTAAAGTACTAAATATACAACCTATAAAGACTATCTAATAAATTTCTTATCCTAATAGACTATTAGGCCTTAAAGGGTATTATAGGTACCTTAGTAAGAGATTTCTAAAGGAGACTTACTAGATAGATAGGTTAATAAGCTCTTAGCGTTAAACTTTAACCTTAAATATAGGCTAGAAAAGACTAACCTAGTAGATAGTCTATCTAGGAGGCTAGACTATATATAGGGGGATATACCCTATTATTATAGGCTAGGTTTATATAAAGTAGTAGAGTTACTAATAGTTAGGTAGAGGTTAACTAGTCAAAGCAACTGGATCACAGGTTAATACCTTCATTACTAGGGTAGTTATAGAATAGTAAATTAAAGGGATCTATAGATCTAACCTGTAGGACTAATTTATCCTAGAGTTTAACAGATAGACTAAAGAGACNCCCCCTCCCCCTTATAGGTAGGTAGTAAGGTCTTCTTTTCTATTGGGTCCTATCTATATAAACTAACTATTACCTAGTCTCCTTTTATTAAGGTATTAATAGATATTTAGTACCTTATAACTATGCTTTAATACTCTATTCGTTATACTAGAGTCTATAAGTAATCTAGCTCTAATATAGTCCCCTCTCCTTAAAGCCTTATCCTAAGGCTTATAGTTTATATACTTCTATAGAGCTAGTAACAGATAGGTAGTCTTCTAGCTCATAGTTTAGGCTTAGGGTCTAGGGGACTCTTTACCCTAGCTTCTTACTTAAATCCTTATAATATCTCCTTAGCTATTATAGAAACCCTTATGTTAAACTTTATAATAGGCTAGATAATTAACTTATAATTATTTTCCATATCTATTAAAAGCTAACTTTCTTGCTAATACCTCCCTAGGGGTTGATTAGGCTCCTTTATATATAAGTCTAATACTAGTTATACTTACTTAGACTAAAGTATTATATTACTATATAACTTAAGCTTCTTTATTTATTTTAGTAATACTTTATACCTTAGTATAACTAATATCTTTATTTAGGTCTTTACTAGTAGGAACCTTATAGTAACCCTTTTAATATCAAAATCCCTTTTATTTTATTATTAACTACCTACATTACTTAATTTAGTTACTACCTAAGGCATATAAATTTATCTATAAGCTTATTGACTATTATTCTTTTACTATACGCCTACTACTTAAGAAAGTTACTTTTATAAGCCTCTTAGTATCCTTATTTTTATTACTTTTATTATTTGTATTATTTATTTAATTGTTAACTTATTTTTTACTATTACTACCACTACTCCTTTATAACTACTATCCTTATAATCTACTACTACTACTATATTTTCTATTACTACCCCTACCATCTTAAATAATCGTACTAATAGTACTAGTAGCTTTAATACCTCTTTAGTATCCCCCTCTCCCTCTTTACCTAAGTATAAAGCCTCTAATAATAAAGATTTAATTTCTACTTTATACCTCCTCCTTTATACTTACTATCTTTACTATATAGTTAGCTAGACTATTTCTTTAAAGGGTTTTATTCCCTACTACTTAGATACTAATAGTATATTACCTAGTAACCTTTTAGTACTTCTTTCTTACTAATCTTTATTACTAGCTACTAGTAATAAGTATACCAATATACTAACGCCTATAGTAAAGTATATGTTACTATAAGTTATACTTTTGTTTTCCTTTATTAGGTTACTTTTACTACTTACTTAACTATTACTAACCTACTTATAGCTCCCCTACTTTACTTACTATATTACTTCCTAGCTTTACTATTTTTTAAGAAGATAGTTAAGAATAGTACCTTTAGTACTACCTTTAATAAGAATAAGGTAAGTTTTTAAAAACTTATTTCTTATTAATTACTTAGTAACCCCTTAGTAACCCTTTATTATGCTAATATTATTATAAGCTAATAATCTAGCTTTTTAAGTTAAAAGTAAGAAAGCCTTTTAGGCTAAAGCTACTTAAGCTAACCTTTTTAAGGCTAAGTATAAAGCTTTAAAAATAGAGAAGCTAGTAATTCTTTATCACTATAAGGTTAAGGCTGCTATTAAGTTTACTTGCTAGGTGAAGAAGTAAGCTACTACTACTACCTATCTTACTATAGTCTCAAACGTATAAGAGGCGTAGCTATTATTAGTTAATAATAACGGTACTTTAATTAAATATATTTATACTAGAGGGGGGAAGAAGGAAGAATCTATAGTCTAGCTACTCCCTAGGGGGTAAGTAGTAGCCTACTAGGTAGGTTACTACTAGTAGAAGGTTATTCTATATATAGGTTCTACCTATACTTATCTTTTATAGTAAAGCTTATAATAGTATCCCCCCCTTTAAGCTTTAATACCCCCCTAGTAGTCTACTTATACTCTATAAGGATCTTACTAGACCTTAGCGATAGCCTTAAGATAACCTAGCCTAGTCTTATATTTCCCTATAGTTGTAAATAAACCCCTTCCTGTAGGCCTAGCGTATAGGAAAGGTTAAGTTAAATTCTATATTATTACCTATATCTACGTTACATTTATTAGTTTCCTTCCTAATTAAGGCCTTAATACTAAACCTCTTATATACTTCTTTATAGCTTTAGTTTTCTATACCTAGTCTAATAGCTTCTAAGTTATCTCTTTATACCTTACCTATTTAACTAATACTTATAGTACGCTAGTACTATTTCTACTATGTTTTTTTATAGCTAAAATCTTCTTTATAGCCTACTTAGGCTTACCTTTAATATATATATTAAGTAGTAGGTGGAAGTTATTTACCTACTACTTTAGTAAGAGGTTATTAAGTACCCTTTAAAGTAAGTTTATATTAAAACCCTTATAAACCCCTCTTAGCATATGTAGCTTTATAGTATTTAATAATATAATCTTTATTACTTTATAGTTATAACATAGCTAGTTAAGCTTCCTTAAGGGATATAGTATAGCTATATTTACTAGTAAAAGCTAGATTATACTACTTACTTATACGTTTTAGCTAGGCTTTAGTAGTAGTTTACTAACTTCGTTTAGTTATACTTTACTATAGTTATTATAGCCTATATTATATATAGTATATTCTTTTAATACTATACTAACTTAGTAGTAGTAACCTCTTAGTTATCCTCTAGTACTATATCTACTATAAATAATAGGTTTATATACTACTTATAGGTTAAAAAGAAAAAGTTAAAACTAATTATAGTTACAGCTTTATTATTATGTCTGAGTTATACTATAGGTAGGTAAGTATTCTAGTTATCCTATATAAAGTAAATAACTATTTAAAGACTTGCTTAGATCTCCTAATTAAACTACTTAGTATTACTATTTATTTATAAATAGAAGGAGGTACTAAGAAGCTACTAAGTATTAGTAAGCTTATAGAAGTATTACTGGGAGTAATTAGTTTAGTTACTACCTTTATTACTAACTAATATCTATAGTATTCTATGTTTTATATAAAAGACTTTTATAAAGATTTTTATATAAGCTTTTACTTTTATTATGTTAATTTTCTTTAATATAATACATTTACCTAGCTACTAAATAATAACTTAGAAATAAATAGTATTTATTTTTTTTATTAGTAGAAAGTACATAATTAAGGTTATTAAGATTTCTAACTACTTATAGTTAGGTACTAGTAGAGGCTATAATAAACCCTTCTTTACCTATTATTAAATATAGCTTTACTTACATAAATTATAGTTACTAATAAACTTCTATACTAGCTTAATAAAGTATAGCTAATACTATTTCCTTATAATAAGTTCTAAGGTTTTATAACAACTTAGGTAGCTAGTATCTAGTATATTATGAGATATCTATATAATTATTACATATAGAATATTAAGTAGGTTATTAAGGCTATACCCTCTAGGTACTTAAATCTTATTTTAGAATAAAAGTTAGTCTTACTAGTTAATTTAGTATTCTATAATTTAAGCCTTTAGCTATAGCTTTAATAAGAAGCTTTTAGCCTACTTGGGTATTATTATATAAACCTTTTAGTACTCTTTATTATAAGTAAGGGTATTTAGTTATAGTTTTTAAAGCTTATGATTCTACTTAAAGATTATATTATATTAGAGATATCTTAAGTAGAAGTATACTAGGTAGGTACTAGTTAGGCCTTATTAAGGATTATTTAAATCACCTATCTCTTTTCCTACTTATTATCCTATTCTTTTGGCATATTTTACTTCCTTTAGAATACAGTTTTAGGGACTACTACTAGCTTCCTAGGCCTAGACTTTAAGTAGAAGTTATACTAGGTAAGCTTCTCTACTTACTAGCTCTACTACTTTATAAGTTACTACTTCTTCATAAAGTACTAAAGACTTTAGTAATTTATTAATACCTAAAATCTAGTAGTACTCTAAAGATCTACCTTCTATACTTAAAGGTATATCAGTACTACTAATAACTCTTCATTATATATTAAATAGTTATATTATACTAGTATAAGCTATTATAAGTAGTATACTATAGTATAGGTATTATTATATTTACTATTTTAAAATATTACTTCCCCTAAGGTATAGCTAAAGTAGTTTATCTCTCCTATTATTAGTATCTTGGTGTTAAACTAGTAAAGTACTAGTTCCTTAGTAAAAAAGGTTTTTTAACCTATAAAATACTATATTTTTTATAGCTCCCTAGTAGAAAGCTACCTACCCCCCTTTATTAAAGCCATAAGTAGATTAATAATCTTAGTATAGTTCGGTAGAAAGATATAGTAGTAATTTGTAAAGCTAAAGAAGCTTTATACTACTTTTAAGCTAGTAAGTATTTACTAGTTTAGAATACCTATAGTTTTATTAGGGTTATAAAAAAGACTTTTACTAGTATTAATAATAAATCTTATATACTTAATAGTTATAATAGTAAACTTATACTTATTAGAGTTAAAATTAAGATCTACTACGCTTAGAGTATATAATACCTACTAAACCTTCTCTATATAATCTTTTTAAACCTAAATATATAAATAAGTATATTATTAAAATATACTATAATAATGTTATCTAGGTATTTCTTAAGGACTATATTAATATAATACTAGAAAGTTACTAAAGCCCTTATAAGGCTAAAAGGGTAAACTAACTACTTAAATAGCCTACACCTTATTTAGAATACTATTTTATACTTATATCCTTTAGTAATTTAAATTTTATAGAAGGCTATTATAATATCTAGTTTAGTATACTAGTTTACTATAGGTACCCTCTCTAAGGTTTTAAAGATTAATAGTAGAATATATTAATCCTATTTTATAATTCTATTCAGGGCTTAGCAGTCTATATAGAAAGAAATCCTACTACTAGGTTTCTTTATAAAGAGTATTAGTACCCTAGTAGCTAAGCTACTAGCTTAAATAAACCTTTTATCTAATAGGTCCTCTAGTATCTCTTTCAAAATAAAGAGTTCTTTTTATAATATATTATATAGGGGTCCTTAAGGGAGTATTAGCTCCTTACTATTAAGGCTCTTTTTAGGTATATTTAGTAGTTTACCTTAGGTTAGTATAGTAGAACTAAATAAGCCTTAGCTAGGTTAAATAGTAACTAAAACTTTTTAAGTAGCTTTACTAATACCTTTATAATAATATTAATTATTTCTTTAAGCTTTAAACCCTTTTTAATATCCTTAAGACTAATTACTATAACTTATACTATAGCCCTACTAGTAGGTAAGTAGTCTTTTATAACCTATTAGTATATAGCTATAAATAATAAAGTAAAAGGAAACTAGGCTAACTAGATTTTATAAAGTTACGATAGCTTCTTTTATAAGGTAAAGTATATTCTTACTTATCCTAAGCTTTAGTAGACTAGCTACTCCCCTATATTACATACTATATAATTAGCTTTTATTTATAGCTCCTTAGGAAATATATCTTCATTTAATTCTTTTATAATATATATATAAATATTCTATATATAGCTACTAATCTCAAGCTTTAGTATAGCTACTCCTTTAGTATAGATAGTTATACTTTAATTAGTAAAAGTACTAAGAATATAACTAGTTTAATTTATAAGTAGTAAGTAAAGAGAATAAGTAATAGTTTAATTTACTACAGTGTAGGTATTATGTTTAGAGTTTAGTGAAGCTTTTATAATATATTCTTTATTAACTTATATTATAATTAAAACTAATAAGCCTTTTGTATTACCTTACCTCTTAAACCTTTTCTACCTTTATTATTTCTTCTTCGTAGGCTTAAATACCTAACTTTATACCTACGCTACTCTTTTTCTAAATCTATACGTTTAGTTAACTATTTAGTCTCTTTATTAAAGTAGGTAGGTACTAGTTATTAAGGTAGTATTATAGCCTTAGAAACTTAAACTATTTTACTTTTAGTATACTGTAGGTAATTTTATATTAAGTACTCTCTTTTATAGGACTAATGATAGTACTATATATCTTCTTAACTAGAGAAATTGCAGTTAATAAAAGTTTTTACTTCTTAAGTATTAATAATACTTATTATTTAAATATCTTTATTATAATTTACTTAATTAAATACTAAGTACTTTGGTATATATAAGTTTATATAATTTAGCTTTTTAAAGACCATTTAAACTTTATTAAGCTAGCTATTATAGTCTCCTAGTAGGTTAACTACAACTAAGCTTTTTTATAAATTAAGCTTTAAAGCTTTTTTAAAAAAAGTAATTTTTATATTATTAGCTTAGCTTCTTCCATTTACTTTAGCCAAAGCTTTTTCTTATTTTGATAACAAAATAAAGGTAATTAGTTTTTTTTAGTAGAAGGTTTATAGTAAAGGAGTAGTATTAAACTAAAAATTGAGGTTTTTATATATATAGTTAAAATATAATATAAAGTTAGTAAGGTAATATATATATACCTTAGTTCCCTTCTAAAGTATAAAAAGTAGTAACTACTTACTAAGGATTAGTTTATAAGTAGGAGTTAATTAAGTACTATACTTTTATTTCTAACCTATAAACTTTCTATCTATAAAAATCTTATTTTATATTTATTAAGCCTAGGTAGTATATTTACTTTTTTTACTTATAAACTTAAGAAGGTTAGGTAATAGCTTTTATTTAAAGGTTGTATTATTAGAGACTAATAGAGGATTACTAATAGTAAGTCTAAGAGTTACATTTCCTATTATTATAGTTAGTTAAGATTATTTTAATAGCTTTTTAGTAAGCTTTATAAGTTTTTATGAAAAGAAGCTTAGAGTAGTATTTACTAATACTTATATCGAAGCTTTTAATATATCTTCGGGGTTTTAAGTCTCTATAGTATAAGTATATAGTAAATTGGTAGGGTACTAGGGGGGTATTAGTAAGTTAGTAAAGTATAAATATATAAGGGGTATAGTTATTATTAGTTAATAATAGAGGTACCGTAATTAAATATATCTATACTAAAGAGGGGAAGAAGGAAGAATCTATGGTTTAGCTACTCCTTAGGGGGTAAGTAGTAAGCTACTAGGTAGGTTACTACTAGTAGAAGGTTATTCTATATATAGGTTCAACCTATACTTATCTTTTATAGTAAAGCCTATAATAATAGTAAACTCGCTATTTCTCTATATTATATACTATATTGTTAGCTTTTATTTATAGCTTCTTAAGGAATATATTCTTACTTAATCCCTCTATAATGTATATATAAATAGTTTATATATACTTACTAATTTCTAGCTTTAGTATAGCTACTTCTCTAGTATAGACTATTATACTTTAACTAGTGAAAGTACTAAGTATATATTTTGTTTAATTTATAAGTAGTAAGTAAAAGAAATAAGTAAAGGTATAATTTACTATAGTATAAGTATTATATCTTAAGTCTAGTAAGGCCTTTATAATACATTCTTTATTCACTTATATTATAATCAAAGCTAATAAACCTTCTATATTACTTTTTTCTTAAACATCTTCTACCTTTATTATTCCTCCTTAGTAGGATTAAGTACTTAGCTTTATACCTAAACTACTTTCTTTTTTTAAATCTATACCTTTAGTTAACTATTTAGTCTTCTTATTAAAATCTATAAGTACTAGTTATTTAGGTAGTACTATAGCGTTAAAGACTTAAATTATTTTACTCTTAGTATACTATAAATAATTTTATTTTAAATACCCTCTTTTATAACACTAATAGGAGTACTATATATCTTTTTTACTAAAGAAATTATAGTTAAGAAGTATTTTAACTTTTTAAATCTTAAGAGTACTTATTATTTAAATATCTTTATAATAGTGTACCTAAGTAGGTATTAAGTACTTTAGTATATATAAGCTTATATAGTTTAGCTTTTTTTAATATTATTTAACCTTTATTAAACTAGCTATTATAATCTACTAGTAGGTTAACTACTACTAAGCTTTTTTATAAAATAAGCTTTAAAGCTTCTTTTACAAAGGTAATTTTTAAATTTTTAACTTAGCTCTTTTTATTTACTTTAGCTAAGCCTTTTTTTACTTTAGTAAAAAGTTTAAAAGTAACTAATTTTCTTTTTAGTAGAAAACTTATAGTAAAGCAGTAAGATAAAACTAAGTATTAAAGTTTTATATATATAGTTAAGGTATAATATAGAGCTAGTAAGGTTATATGTACTTTATTTTTCTTTTAAAGAATAAAAAGTAGTAACTACTTACTAGGAATTAGTTTTTAAGTAGAAGTTAATTATATATTAGACTTTTATATTTTACTTATAAAACTTTTTATTGATATAGATTTTATTTTATATTTACGACGCTTAGCTAGGATATTTAGTTTTCTTACTTATAAACTTCGAAGGGTTAAGTAATAAGTTTTATTAAAAGGTAGTATTACTAAAGACTAGTAAGGGATTACTGATAGTAGGTTTAAAGGTTATATTTCTTGTTATTATAGTTAATTCAAAAATTTTAATAGCTCTTTAGTAAGCTTTAGAATACTTTATTAGAGGGGGTTTACTATAGTATTTACTACTACCTAGATCTAAGCTTCTCATATATCTTAAAGGTTTTAAGTATTTATAGTATAAGTATATAGTGGATTAGTAAGGTACTAAAGGGGTACTAGTAGGTTAGTAAGGTATATATGTATAAGATGTATAGCAATTATTAGTTAATAATAGAGGTACGTTAATTAAATATATTTATACTAGAGAGGGGAAGAAGAAAGAATTTATAGTCTAGCTACTTTCTAGGGGGTAAGTAGTAGCCTACTAGGTAGGTTACTACTAGTAGAAAGTTATTCTATACATAGGTTTTACTCATACTTGTCTTCTATAGTAAAGCCTATAATAAAGGCTACTACTACTACTATTTTAGCTTAAATAACTATTATTACTACCTAGACTACTACTAGAACTAGTCTGACTAGTCTTCTTTCTAGTATAGGTAGCTAGCTTTATAAGTTTAGTAAGAGTTATACTTAAGTTATATATCTTCTTTTTCTTTTTCTTTTCTTTAGCTTCTTTATTACCTCTTTAGTATCCCCCTAGTGGTATTATAATATGTACTACCTATATTTATATTTAGTATTAAACTAAGCTTAACTTTACTTTATTCTCTATTATGTCCCCTACTCCTCTTAACCTTCTTTTCCTTACTAGTAGTATAGCTAATTTTACGAATAAGGATACTTAAACTTTCTTCTACTCCACCCTTATCTTATAGCTTCTACACTAGTACCTTTAAGTTAGATTTCTTTTAATTATTTTTATGGAATAAGTTTTCTTGGTAGGTAGCTAAGGTTTCTAGGGCCTTAAGATACCTTCGCTGTAAGTTAAAATTAGAAAAGGGTTTAGGCTTATAGGCTTCCCTTTTACTACTATCCCCCCAATAGTCTTGTAGTAACCCTCCTTTAAAATAAAGCCTTATAGTCTTTTCTAAAGCCTTATAATAGGTTATATTAAAGCTTTTAAAAGTTTTCCTCCTTACTATACCCTTTTTATTTAATAAGATACTAGTAGATTATTAAAGAGCTTTTTTTATAGGCTACTACTACTTTTACTTTATATATATTATCCCCTTTCTTAATTACTATATCTCTACTAACTTTCTTACTACTATAAACTTTGTTTAGTTATAAAGGTAAGAAAACATTATAAATATAGTACTTAAATTAAAGTTTAAGCTTATATGCTACCTTACCATTAACTACTTATATAATTCAAAAGGGGCTAAAGTATTTATTTAGAAGCTTCTATAATAGTTACTTTTAATAAATATTCTTAGTTACTAGGAGGACTTTTTTACCTCCCTTAAACTTAATTTTAGCCTTCCTTTTATTATACTACTTTGTATAGGTTTTATTAGATTTAGTAAGTAGCTATTAGATTACCTCCCTCTATTACCATAGTTAGTTAACTTATTCTTTTGTTACTAAAATCGTTATCTGTATCGAATTAATATTATTTATATTACACAGTCTATTTAGTTAAAAGCTTATTAGAGCCTCTACTAGTAATATACTAGTAGTATTATAGACTACTATGTTAAAAATAAATTATACTATTAGAAGCTAGTTAGCTTATTTATCTTATTTAATATTATCGTAGGTATATAGGAAGTACTTTAAGCTTTAGTTTTATTATTTTATTTACTTATTAGTTGATAAGTAATATATAGGACTTAGCTTCCTCTTAATAGCTAACTAGTAATATACTTCTACCTAAAAATAGCTAGTAATTAGTAATTCCTAGTCCAAGATAATTAATTCGAATACTTTAAACTATAATATTACTTTATTAGTAAGTATTATAGCTAGGGTATCTACCCTTTTACCTTATAGGTAGGTATATATAAGGTATATTTTATTAGGTAGTTAACTACTACTAAGACGCTATTAAAGTTATTTCTGCTCCTGTCTCCTAACTTAGGTAGTTTTATAATAAAGTTAATAAATACACTTTACTATAGTTAGGTAGGTACTAGTAAGCTCTATAGTATTTTATATAATAAGTAATATTTTCATTTAGTTTATTAGTATGTAATATGTATTTTAATATATTTCTTTAGTTTTTTTTATTACTTTCTAGAAGAATAACTTAGCTATTTACTTTACTATTTTACAATACCCTAAGTACTTACTAGTTAGTTCATTATAGTATACTATTAGTATTTTTTAGCAATATTTTACTATGTTTAAGGATTATAAGCTACTCCCTATATCTTACTATACCTTTTTTGTCCTTACTCAAGCTATTTTACTTCTACTATGCTATACTTTATAGTTTACTATCTTTTAGATATTATCTTTTTACTTCTTTAGTAATTTTAGGGGCTAGATCTTCTACAAGTAGAGAATACCTAAATAAAGCCCTCTAGGATCCTACTAGTAGCCTATATCTATTTAATCTTAGCTACCCTTAGTAAAAAGTAGTTTAAAAAATCCTCTAGAAATATACTTCTCTCCTTCTTTACTTCCTTATTAGTAAGCTAGTAGTTTAGCTATTATAATATTCTAGTAGCTAAATTTAGTCTACTCGGTTAATACTTAATTTTCAAGTTAAATATTAAAAGGTCCTATAGTATAATAAGCCTACTAAGTACTTAGTTTTAGCTTACCTGTAAGCTAGTAGTAGCCTAAGTAGTTTATTGAACAGATAGTTTAGTATTAATTATATAATATATAATATTTCTATAGCTTTACTAATTTATAAATAGCTAGTAGCTTTATCTTTAGTATACTATAGTGAAGCTTTATATTCTAAAGCTTATATTATATATTTATAATAAAGTATTACTTTTAAAGATATAATTAGTATACAATTACTTTTATTATAAAGGCTAAAGTATTTATTTTCGTATATAGTAGTATCTTTAACTTATACTACTATAATAGTAGTACTAATATAAATAAAACTTTAAGGTTTAGAAATACCTTTAATATTTTAATAGCAATTATCTTTAGTTACTTATTCTTAGTAATTAGTAAATTAGGGAGTAAGGTATAATATACTTTCCTAGTTAGTAACGTATATTAGTTAGTAACGTACTTTTTCTAAGACGCGGTTTATTCCTAGCTACTCAAACCTGTAATATACAATATTATAATGACTACAATAATAATTTATACCTAAGAAGATAAAATTATTCTTACTATTAAGGTAGGCTAGTTAATATATCCTAGAGGCTGAAAGTTTAGCATATAATACGCTATAAAGATATATAGTATCTTTAAAAGTACCCTACGCTGTAGAATAAATAGGTAACTAAAATATAACTTTACCTAGCCCTAATAATATAAACTTTATCTCATTAAAGAGAAAATACTTCTTTAATATGTTATTAAGTAGAATTCTAGAGGATTTCCCTTATAACTTACTAGTATAGAAAAAATAGTAAATCTTTTACTATAAGTATAAAATATAATTCCTATTAAAAAGTATTAAGCTAAGAGGTTTACTAACTTATAGCGAACTTTAAAAACTTTATTTAATTATTTATATAATTATTAAAAAGTACTTTAAAGGAATTTAGAGGTTATTTCTAAGTAGTTTATATTATTAGGTAATATAATAGCTAAATATAATATTAACTATAAGAATCTATATAATATTCATAACATTAGCTTTATAATAGGTATTATTACTAGTTTAATGGTTATTATATATACTAATAAATATAAAAAAGTAAAATCTATTTAGCTGAGTAACTATAAATAGGCTATAGTTATTAAGTATATTAATATAGGGGGGTAGTATATTTTACGTTTTATAATTATATAAGGATCTTATTACCTTACTAACTAGTTAATAGAATTAAGCTTTCTAAGTAACTAAGTAATTAAACTAACTACTGATATTTAAATTACTAAATAAACTAGCTTAGATTAGATTAAATATTTTAATAAGTATACTTAGGCTTATAAAAAAGGCTTTTATTAAATAATTATAATTAATAGGTATAAAAGCTATTTATTAGCTAAATTTAATAAATACTGTAGGTAGAATAATGTTATAACTATTAGTATACTTCTATATCTATCTTACTTACTCTAGCTATTAGATATTATACTTTACTTACCTTTAAACTATATATGTAGGGATAAAACTGACCTATTTATTAAATACTTTATTAACTATATTATAAAGTCTGAGTTCTTTATTACGTTTTATCAAGCCTTTAATAAGATCTTTATAAATAGAAATATTAAATCTACTTTTTATTAAGCTAGTATTTTACTATAGAATCTAAGTTATATAATTAGGAAGCTTAATATATATATATAGATACCTATACTTCTTATACCTAACTTTTTAATACTACTAGCCTAGTAGTTATAAATACCTTTTAACTTCTATAAAGTACTTTTATAGTTTAACTTTATTAAAAGTTAGACCTTAGCCTATGAGGGAAGCTTTTTAATACTAATAATTACGGTAGTTAACTAGCTAGTAAAGGGTATATAGGTAATAGTATACTTAATTATAATTTTAAAGGATTAGGTATATATACTTTAGGATACCAATGTAGCGCTTACTAAGTACTAGAGAGTAAAAGAAATATATATCTAGCTTAGAGGAGTACTTAGTATAGAAGAATCTTAGGTTATTTTAGGAATAAAGGGTAAAAAGAAACGTGTAGCGCCTTAAGAAGGTAATAAAGGGGGTTTATTTGAAAAGGGTTAGTTAGCTTAATAGCGTTTTGGTATGTATAGTAAGGTAGGCTACAATATATAAACGTATTCTAAAGATATAAAACTATTTAGTAATTTACATACTAATAAAAGCTAATTAAACTTTTATTTTATAGTTATATAAACTTATAATATGTTTAGAAGGTTAAAAAAAGTATATTACTAACTAATATACGTTGCTAACTAGTAAAGTGTATTATACCTCTATATAGTTTTTAATAAATTGTTAATAAACCCTTATAAACCTAAGGAATATTTAAATATCCTTAATGCTAGTAAGTATTAGCTACTTAATAATAGTTTAAATATAGTCTTCTTTTATAGTAGTACTATTTTCTAATAATATAAACCTTAGAAATCTAATAAACTTCGTATAAAACTTATCATTCTTAAAGTTCACTATTAAGCTTACTATATTTAAGTAAGTAAGTCTCTACCATACTACTTCTATATAAAACTTCTTATTCTTTAAGAAGATTAAAATATTATCTAAATAGACTATATAAATAATGTCTACTAAGCTTACTAGTATATTATTAATACATACTTAGAAAGTTATAAGTGTATTAATAAGTTTAAAAGTATTACTTTATATTTATAGTAGCTATATTATATTTAGAATACTATTTTTAATTTATTTCTTTTATACATATTTAGATAGTAGTACTTATCCTTAAAGTTTAACTTAGTATAGTACTTGAAGTTAGTAAGTTAGATTAGAATGTCTAAAATTAGTAGTAAAGGGATTTAATTTTTAATAGCAATACTATTAAGCTTCTAGCAGTTTATTTAAAGCCTTAGCTTACTTCTCCTCTTATGTATAAAGATAATAAAAGTATAAGTTAGGCTTTTAAATTACTAGATCTAACCCTTTACTAAAGCTTTCTTTAAATACTCTTTAAGTTTAGCTAGCTTAGGTTTTACTAGGAGGTCGATAGAGCTTTCTAAAGGCTTTATTCTAAGTTTTAAGTTAATCGTATATACCCTATTACTATTATCTTTATACTAGTAACTTTTTTAGAAAATATAAGCTTATTTTATGTATTCCTTTAGTAATACTATTAGTTTTAGTATTTCCCTTTTACTCCCCTACTTCTCCCCTAGTAGTCTATATATGTATTATATACCCCCTATCTCTAACATAAAAGTAGCTTCAGCGTTCTTTTATACCTTTTTAATAGCTTTCTTCTTTGTTATTAGCTTAATATCTTTACCTCTTAGTAAATACATCTAGGTAAGTATCTTTTATATTAGGTTAAGGGATATTACTTACCCTTAAAAGATCTTTAGGATTACTATATAGTTATTCTTTCGTATAAACATTTTAAATAAGTATACTTATATCTTTTTAGTACCTAAATCATTAGTTATTTAGGTAGTTAAAACTTTACAACTATCGTTAAGAGCTTTTAATCCCTATAAGCTTTCTAGCTTTCGTTTATTACTAATCTCTAGAGGGTAAGTTAATTTATATACTATCTTTTAGTTAATTATATTATAATTTATACCTATAGTAACTAAGGCTTTCCCTCTCTTCTCCTTACCCTTAATCCTTACACATAAAGTTACTTTAAATTACTAACATTTATAAGTAGACTTTTACTCTTAAGATATATTAATATATTTACATTTATAGCTACCTTTAGTAAAGCATATCTCCTACGTAAGTATTATAGCTAATTATAGTAACAGTAGTTTAGCTTTTAATACTAGTTTAAGTAACAGCATTTTTAGCTATAATTATAATATCAAATTGAAAATTAATCTTATATCAGTATTCTTTTAGTAAGCTAGAGTTTGCTTTTTGGTAATTCAGTAAGCTATAGGCTATTAATTTATCTTTTAGCTTAGGGAGTATATAGTTTACTATATTAATTACTTATAGCCTTTTTAGTAGTTTATTAGGGTATTCTACCTTAAGGGCTTTATATCAGTTAATAAAAGCTTAATATAATTACTTTAGCTTTTAATACTTATCTTTTAGCCTTAAAGCTATATTATATACTTATATCTTCTTATTTGTAATACTATTATATAGCTACTGCTTTCTTATAGACTAAGTAACTTTAGTTTAGTTAGTTTTATAGTATATATTTATATAAGTACCTTCTTAGTAGGCTATTAGTCCCTTGAGGTACCTATTTATAAAAAGTACTTTATTACTATTATTATTTAAGCTAGTTGGGGTAAATTAGCTCAAAAGTTTAAACTAGAAGTCTACTAGCTTAGGTTAACTTAATTCTTTATATTAAAGGGTAGGTAATTATTTCCCTTAATTATTTATTTATAGTTACTTAGAGGCTTACTACTAGGTAGTTAGTACTTTACTAGTAAGTATTATGTTAGGGTTAGCCTTATTCCTACGGGCTAGGATTATCTTTATATTCTTTTACTCTTAAGTCTTATCTATTTTTACCTATGTAAAAGCTTAAACCTCCCTTAGTATAATTTTCTTTATAGCTTTAAAGCTATATTTAGTTATAATAGGTATAAAGTACTCCTTAGGTTACTATTAGTAGTACTTTAGGTACCTCCTCTATTATTATTACTATTATACCCCTAGGTACTTAAATAGGTAGAGTTTCTTTTAGCTACTATAATATTATACCCTTAAGTAGAATAACCCCTAAAGGAATAGTAGTAGCCTACTAGGGGGATAGTACCTAAGATAGAGGTTAAAATGTATTATAAATTAGCTTTGTATAAAGTAGTAGAGTTACTAATAGTTAGGTAGGGGTTAGTTAGTTATATTATTTTAACCTACCCCCCCCCTTATAGGTAGGTAGTAGGGTCTTCTTTTCTTCTTCTTTTCTATTAGGTCTTATTTATGTAGACTAAGTATTACGTAGTCTCCTTTTGTTAAGGTTCTAATAGATATCTAGTACCTTATAACTATACTATAATACTTTATTCTTTATGCTAGGGTCTACAGGTAATCTAGCCCTAATACCTATATAGATATCCTTTTAATATTAGCTTAGAAGCTGAACATTATTAGTAAGCTTCTATAGGAAATATAAAAATAGATTATATAAATAAAGAGTAAAAATAAAGTTATATTTACTTATATTAATGTAGTACAGGTATTACTTAAACGCCTTAATAGTAATAAAAAGAATAAGTTAGAAGATAGAAGTTTCTTACCCTTATATTAGTAGGATACTATAGGATGTACTAATAAAAGTATAATAATTATAGCTGTTATAACCTAAGGCTAGAGTATAAAAGAAATAATAATAGATAGTTATTAATAGTAGTCTAAGTATGCTAAGAAGTTAAATAAAGCTAGAGGTATTATTCTAAAGTAGTAGGTTTTATACGTAGTTATAAAGTAACTTATAATAGGTAAAATGGTATTTAGTAACTAACTACTTGGTACTTTAAATGATATAGTTTGTAGACTATAGGCTAAGGATAAGTTCTACTTGACTTAAGTATTAAGGATTTAAAATATAGTTAGAAGTAGAAAAAGTTATACTAGTAATAAGTATGGTATACTCTTCTTTAAAAAAAGTTTAATTATTCTAAAAGTTTTAACCTTATAGATGGAGATTCTTTAATAATACTATAACAACCTTAGATTAGAATGTATAAGTATTATAAAAATATTAAAACTAGTTAAAAAGACGCTTTATTAAAGAAACATTAGGGCGTTAGTATAAGACTATATATAAAGTTACTAAGCGTATTAAGGTATTAGAATTCTATAATATAAACTATATAACTAACTATAACTACTCTTAATACTAGTATATTTATTTTAAGAGATCTTAATAGATTTTATTATAAAGCTACTACTATGCTTTTATAAAGACAGTATTAAATATAACTATATCTTAGTTATTATATAATATACTTTACTAGTTAGTACTATATATAAGTTAGTAATATACTTCTTGTAACCTTCTAAATATATTATAAGTTTATATAACTATAATAGAAAAGTTTAATTAGCATTTATTAGTATTTAAATTGCTAGATAGTTTTATATTTTTAAAATACGTTTGTATATTATAGCCTACCTTACTATATATACTATAATACTATTAAGCTAACTAACTCTTCTTTAATAAACCCCTATTATTACTTTTTTAAAGCATTAGATGTTTCTTTTTACTTTCTTCTTCTAAGATAACTTAAGATTCTTTTATACTAAGTACTTCTTTAAGCTAAATATATATCTTTTTTACTTTCTAGCACTTAGTAAGTACTATATTAGTATCCTAAAGTATATATATCTAATCTATTGTAATTATAACTTAGTATACTATTAGTTATATACCTTTTACTAGCTGGTTAACTACTTTAATTATTAATATTATTAACAAGCTAAAATTTAATTTTTAATAAAGTTAGACTATACAAGCGCTTTATAGTAGTTAAAAGGTATTTACAACTACTAGGCTAGTAGTGTTAGGGGGTTAGTTATAGAAGATGTAAGCGTCTATATATATATATTAAGCTTCTTAATTATATAATGTAAATCTTAAGGTAAAATACTAGCTTTGTAGAAAGTAGATTTAATATTTTTATATATAAAGATCTTATTGTAGGCCTTGTAGAAGGTAATAAAGAACTTAGACTTTATAATATAGTTAATAAAGTATTGAATAAATGGGTTAATTTTATCCCTATATATGTGTTTTAAAGGTAAGTAAAGTATAATATCCAATAGCAAGAGTGAGTAAGATAAATATAGAGGTATACTAATAGTTATAATATTATTTTACTTATAGTATTTATTAAATTTAGCTAATAAATAGCTTTTATACTTATTAATTATAAGTATTCAATAGATACCTTTTGCGTAAGCTTAAGTATGCTTATTAAAATGCTTAATCTAGTCTAAGCTAGTTTTATTATTAGTTTATCTATTAGTAGTTAGTTTAATTACCTAGTTACTTAGAAAGCCTAATTCTATTAACTAGTTAGTAAGGTAATAGGATCCCTAAATAATAATAAAAGGTAGGATATACTACCCCCCTA